>MNCI01004704.1:164327-187175 GCA_015680685.1 Gnetum montanum
TGGGCACATGGAAAATATTCTATCTCTAGGGTGATCAATCCACCAGAGCTTCGCTACTTTATGCCTATGATTAGAAATGAGGGGAGTGCCACCTCTTATTTATAGATTTGGCGGTGGACCGCGATATCGCATACACCATATCGTAGGGAACGATGCGATATCGCGTACACGATATCGCAGGGGATGCGATATCGTGGCTTGTGCAATTCGCGTCTCATCATACCCCCATGACTAAATGAAAACTCGTCCTCGAGTTCCTTACAATAATATCATGTAGGTATGGAATTATTGAGGGGAATGGAACTAATGGAATGACATGTGAACGGTTCATTATTACAAGACTTAACAAGACTGGTGTTCATGACAACAAGGGTGAACACCTTATTACAATGACATCAGGCCACAGTTGGCAACTGAGAGAAAAGAGGAGAGAGAAGAGAAGAGAAGAAGAGAGAAGAGTCTTGCTGCTGCCAACGCTTAGATTGCGCCTTCCGTTATCCATCCGTAAGCACAACATCAATCGGGCTCCTTGCATAGCTGCTTCAACGCTGCTCCATTCCAAGTGCTTGCTCCAGATCCATTCTGTTATTGTATGATTTCCATCTGCACACACAACACAATCATATATTAACAAGGGTAATTGAATCATTAAGTAATTAATACCTTGCTTCAGTGTAAGTCCATTGGCTAGGTTGTGGTATGGCTGATATGGACCTGGGAAGATGTAGATGATGGCTACCGAAGGTGTAGTGGTTAGGAAGAAAAATGAAAAAAATTCGGGGCTTAGGAGAAAATCGAAAAAAGTGGGCCCCGTACCCCCATGACTAATCACGAACCTCCAGTAGCGTTAGAATGGAGAAAGAAAAGGAGTAAGAAAGATAGGTAAAAAGGGAAAACTATGGCATCAATGAAGTGGATGGCAAGATGGAAATGAACAAAACTAAAATTAATTGCAAAATGTTAAGGAAAAGAAGTTAACTAATGCTCCAAATAGGAATGTCAGTGGGTCCTCCCCAAAGTAGGCTCATGCCGTTAATGCCCTGACAAACCCACATTCAAAGAGTCCGTAGGCTCTGGGAATGTCTTTTAAAACAAGAATTAAATTCTTAACCGCAAGAATTTACCGAAAAGAAAATAGTGCATCAACCAAAATATATACACTAATGATACAACTGGTAATGAGGTGAAGAATGGGGAGAAGGATGAAGAGAAGAGAAATGGAATGGAATCCCAAGAACAAGGTGGTGTACAGCCCCTTGTGTGTTTTATGATTAGTGGAACTTGGCAAGTCTCATTCCAACTCCGGGCTCAAACCAACCACTTCCAGTGACTTCGCATCAATGCATTTGGTTAAACCATCCACATGGATAACGAGGATGCATCTTCAAAGGGCCACCATCATTCCGATAAAACAAAAGAGACAATGGGAAGTGAGAAGGGCCTTAGTTAGAGGGAACACTTTGGTTCCATAACCAGAACTTGTAGCCCAAAGTTATTCCATCTAAGGGGTGTGCTTTGAATCCTCACTTTGGTTTTTTTTTTCTGTTTTGTGTTTTTATGCATGGGATGCGAGATCGTGGCTTGTGCAATTCGCGTCTCATCAATAAGGCAACCTCTTGGATGGTTGTCTCTTAATAAGCCTTAGATTCATGACATAAATCCTAGATTCTTACAAGTATGAAAAAATTGGATAACATTCCTTGGGATAGTCATACTACCATATGCCACACTCTTCATTGTTTGTATTAGAATCTACAACCTCATCTACTCTTGTAGCCTTATCTTTCTATCAATAATAGTCCTTCACTGTGTCCTTCTTCCTTTTCTTATCCTTATCCCTATTCCTCTGTTCTGTTGTCTCCTCTACCATTTTATGTGTTGTTTAGAACTTCTCATCCAAAGAGATCCACATCTTATCTATCTTGGCTAATATTTCTATGACAAATTTGTGAATTGGTAAGGTCTTTCTTTGCACAAACTCCTCTATCGTTATTTCCTCCTCTTGATCATATACACATACCTCTTTTTTATGAATGGAGATATCTTTGTTGTACTCTTTTATACTTTCTATCTTTTTCAACTCTTCTTCTTCCTTTGCTATCTACTCAATAAGCCTTTAGATTCAATGGTGATGAGTCACCAAATAAGCAACCCAATATCAGATCCCCAATATCATATATGCGATATTAGCATTGGATCCCCAATATTGGGCATGCAATGTCAAAGCTTGTCTCATTATCTATAAATAAGAGACAGGGGCACTTGGTTTTGGGGAGTAGTTTTTCAATCCCTTAACTGAACTCTTGCAGTTTTTCTCTTCCAGAGTTAGAATTATTTCTGAGTGCTTACAGTAGGATTCATAGAGTGAACAGATCTTTATTCGAGCATTGTGCACCTAAGCATACCTTGTGTCTGGAAATAAAGATAAACTTTGTGATAAATCTTGCAACATTCAAAATAGCTTAATTATTGAATTTAATGCTATTTACTATTATTTGATGCTTTCATTAGTTAATCAATGTTATTTCTATAGAATTATTAATTATCAATGAATTAGCACACTCAGCACAACCACTTTGAGCATACGTGGAACACTTGGTACCCTAGTAATGACTAGCGTTTGGTAATCCCAGTAGTGTTACACTGGTTCAGGATGTGTCCAAAGAGTGGGAACAGATGCTAGTGTTAGGATTTGATTAACATTAGAGTTACAAAAACCCATTAGTTAACTAAATCTTTTCATTTCACACACTTAGGAGACCAAGATAGAAAATATCAAAAACATAAAAAATCATATACCTCAAGTTTACTTAACCATATAATTGTGCCTTACAAGTAACCTTGGGAAGATAATGACTGTGTAACTCATCCTTGTTTTGTATGGATGTATAAGTACTTAATCCTTAGAGTTCGATCGAATCACGCATGAATGCTTGTATTCGTATGGTTGAGTGTAGGGGTACCTTGCTTCTCATCATTGGCACTGTTGCTCAGGATTTTGTTGTTCTAAGAAATCCTTTCATCTTTGGAATGAACCCTTAAGGTTAACTATCCTATAATCACTGGAAAAGAGTACCACACACTGAGAATCAATCATGTCTCCTTCTTATGAGAGTGCTTCATTGACTAGGTCTGATACCATGAACAATCAGAGGTAGAGTGTACAAAATGATCCGTCGGTGCCCCAACATTTTCGCATGGTATACACTCATCCTGATGAGTATGTACTAGACTTTACCTTTATCCTCCACTAGGATGAATAGTTGTGATGGAGTGATTTAGAAGGTAACATAGTGTTACCTCTCATCGCTCAATCCTAGGCATGCTTCTTTGTACTCTTACATGAATTACTATGCAACACTTACAGTTAAAGTACGTTGTGCATGAACAAGATTCAAGAAATTATCGACCCACAAAGGCACAATGCCAGAGGGATCTATAACATGAGAGACATTATGAATTTGTGAAGGGGAAGTGGTATCAAGATGTCCTGTATTTCCTAAGTGAAAACGATGGTGGTGAACCTATCTCGGGAGGTTTCCCACAAAATGATATTCCTCTCTTTGACTTCAGTCAAGGAGTTGGGCATTAGAATCTTCACTCAACTATTCATAACCTAGGTTTTGGTACCAACAGACACAAATGATCTAGAAAAGAAACACGAACGCATGACAATGATGGACATTAAGATTGTAACCACGACTGAGGCCACAACCACCAAAGAGAAGGTGGTAGGCACCGACATGGTACTAGTTCTCCTTCCTCTTCACCTTCATCATCTTCTTTGGGATCTGAATGTAGTTGCAAAGGGAAAGACCATGAGGACAATGGTAGGAAAAATAGAAATCATAGAAAAAATAGTAGAGAAAGGGGTGAGGGCATTCTAGAGAGACACATCATGAAAGAAGGAAGAGTAGGGAATAACATAGGCATCATAGACGCCATAGGCAGCATGATCACAATGAACCCCTACTCGCCACCCAAAGTATGTTAAATATAGTAGAAGCTATTAGGATTCCAATAAGGCACCAAAAAGATAGTACGATCAAAAAACTGGACACGAATAACATCCCATGATTTGAAGGGGGATACAATGTTGATCCTCAAAACCATTTACAAGCATTCCACAACGCATGTGCCTTGCAGAATATAGAAAACAAGTGGCAAAAACTAAAGTTATTTCCATGGACATTGATCAAGGAAGCAGAAAGCTGGTACCAGTCCTTAGAACCAGAATCCATTTGTCAATGAAGTACCATGTTGGAGCTATTCAACAATAAGTATCAAATGTACTCCCAAGTGTCTAACCTATGTAAGCAAATCCAAGGATGGAAACAAGGAGGACACAAACCCTTGTAGCTACCATTGGCTGATATTATTCATTATTACATCATTGCCTTGGCCATGGTTACACACAGAAGGAACAACTACGCCATCTCGTAGATGGGCTTAGGTATGAAACGTGAAGAACCCTTGGGACTTATGTCCAATGAAAGCTATCTGAGTTTAGAGCCCATCAAATACAAATATTGATGGAGCGAATTTCCAAGGAGGAAAATGAGTTGAGGAAAATAGAAAGTGCAAAGGAATACAACAGAGATTCTTCCCTTTGAAAGAAGAAAATTAGATTTTGCGAAGATGAAGAAGAGTCACCACTTGAAGAGATGATGAATAGAAAGACTTTGCCCATTCAAAAATTTGCATCAAAAGTATCGACAAAGGTGGATCAAATGTGGAACTCCCTAGATGAAAAATTTCAAACTATCCTAAAAATAGCAGAGGAGTCTAGAGAACAAAGTAGTGATTGAGAGAGAAGGAAAAAGAAAGAAGCTGACTATGCACATAACAAGGGTAAGGGCAAGGTTGCCGTCATTGAAGAGGTTGTGAATTCGAACATAGATAATGATGGTGGATGTGAGATTTTCCAATATGACCATCCTAAGGGATGTTTCCCAGTAGTGTCACATTTGTAAGAGTCTGGGGTGTATGCACTAAACCCACAATTAAACAGATGAAAAACACCCAGAAGGTTACCTTATCCTCAAGGTAACCTAAGGCAGTTCTACCAACCCTCAACCTATTATGCAAGTGGAGCTCCACCATAATCGAATGAATAGTATCAATAGTGGCAACACCCACTATCATGGGGAATGCCACTACCAGGTCAATAATACCCTTACCATCAACCTAACCCATATGAGTATTATGTTCAGTAGTTGATCTCTCTACATGACTCTACTGGTCATGTCCTTCTTCAACCTCACTACCAGACTCCTGAGTACTATAGAACTTCTTCTTCTAGGGGTGATGCTCCACATACATACTATCCTTCTCATCTATCTGCATCTCTTCCACCCACAACTCCATCACCACATACTCTAACAATGCAGGGTGAGCTTCCTACCCAACTGCAACAATGTAATGCTACAAGGGTTATCAATCTTCAACCTACTATTGGTTCAAACAACCAATTAAATAAGATACCTTTCTTTAGAACCAACAATCCAACCAAGTCCTTACAACCACAAGTGGCTAATTATCCAAATGCCCTATCATCGTTTGAATCTTTAGAACTTCCTTTGAACCAAAAATCTCACTCAATGCACACTGTCATGTTAACTCATACCATCACTAATTGGATTAAAGCTAGCCATCTTCCTAGGAAATTCTCTAATCCTAGAAGTCCTCTTATTTATTTGCAAATTGTTAGAAATGAGCCTTGAAAAGCTCTTTTGGATTCAAGTTCTGATGTTAATTTTATCTCCTAGGAAATGTATAAATCCTAGAACCTACCTCCACAAAATAAGAGTAACATTTGTTTAGAGTTGGCTAACCAATCCATCACTACTCCATTGGGATTAGTGGAGGACATTGTTACCACTATTTGTGGGTGGTCGTATCCAACTAATTTCTTAGTGATCCAAGTTAACAACTGCAAGGGAGACTTCCCAATCATAATGGGAAGAGCATGGCTAAGTACAATTGATGCACACCTAGGAATATGTGATCTTTCCCTATAAATATCAAAAGAAAATGCATTTGGGAAGATCGAGAAGAAGAAAGTTCCATGCATCACATACAGTGACACAAGGTGCAACTATGTGCAAAAGTCCTGGTTTGTATAACGCTTAACATTGCCTGCATGCAACCAGTGTGCACAAGTATCTAACATACAAAGATGTCTGTATGTTGCAGCAATAAGACAGGAAGGCACCCAATGGTTGACAGTTGAACTAGAGAGCAATTCAACCTTATGCATGGAACCAACTAAGCTTGACTTGTGCCTATATCGATAGCATAGATGCATTAGAGCAAGTCCATTACCAACTTCCAAATACTAACACCAAAGATATCAACTGGGGGAAGTTAGAAATCCCTAGCTAGTTCAAGAAAGAGCCCCTTGAATTAAAATTGTTATCCACTGGTATGGAGTATGCATTTCTCAAGAATAGAAAATCGGTAATCATTAATGCTAAGCTCGCTCCTCAAAAAAAACAAAGGCTACTGAAGATGGTAAACAAATGGTCAAAAACCTTTGCTTGGTCATATCTTAAATTAACCAGAATAGATCCTAGGATATGCCAACACAAAATTTACACTGACCCCTCTATCAAGCATTGACAACAACCACAAAGACAACTAAACCTAAACTTTAAGCAAGTAGGTAAGGAAGAAATTCAACAACTTCTGAAGGCTAGGTTCATCTCCTGCATTGCTGATAGTGAATGGGTTAGTTCATTAGTCATTGTGCTTAAAAAAGATGGTAAATGGAGGATGTGTATAGACTTTAGGCTATTAAACATGGTGATGGGATGCGATATCGCATGGGCCGTCATGATATCGCATCCCTCGTGATATCACGTACGCGATATTGCATCTTCTCCTGCGATATCACATACGCGATATCGCAGTGCGCCATCATATCTATAAATAAGAGGTGGCTCTTCCTTGTTTCATAATCCTAAGCTAGATAGTAGGGAAACTCTGGCAGATTGATCACTCTAGAGATAGAATATTTTCCATGTGCCCGCAGTAGGAGTCCTAAAGTGAATGGATCTTTATTCAAGCAGACACTGTACCTAAACACAAGTTTGTGTACGAAAATAAAGACGAGCTTCTTGGATAAACCTTGTAGTACATGGAATAGGCTAATTAGGATTTTATTTACTATTATTTATTATCTATTATTTAATTCTTTATTAGTTCTTAAATCTTTCTCAACCCTTCTCTCCTAGTTAAGTGCCTCAGTACGACCACTTCGAGCACATGCGTTACGCTTGGTGATCACAGCAACGATTAGTGTTTGGTAGCCAAGGTTGCATCGGTTCAAGGTGTGTACGGTAAGTGGGAAAGGATGCTGATGCTAGGTTAATTTAGACTTAGTTCATTAGTTAGAGTTAGTTAATTAGTCTTCTCAACCCTTCACTTTGTTAGCATAGGAGACAAAAACATAAAAAGCATAAAAATCATATACCTCAGACTTACTTAAGCATACACCATGACAACTACAAGTAAGTCTGGGAAGACAACGAATGATTAACCCTAAGTGTTTCATGAGGCGTGTAGGCACTTAGTCTACGGAGTTTGACCGGATCATGCGTGCTACGCTTATATTCGTATGGTTAAGTGTAGGGGTACCTTGCCACTCATCATTGGCGCCATTTTCGGGGACTAAGTGATTGTGCGCTAAGTAGAACATAAGATATCACTCACATCGTTGGGAGCCTAAAAAAACCTCTGAGTTAATTAAATAAGAAAAATTATATAACGGTAAAATTAGCACACCGATAGATAACGATGTCTTCTTCTAACAAAAGCAATTCACCACCTAGGGATAATACAAGAAACAGTTGGTAGTCAAAAATACATAACTGAAATTAGCCAAGTCCTTAACAATACCAGATAGTCTATACTCATCTCGATGAGTATATTTCAAACTTTACCTTTATCCTCCATCAAGACAAACAACTGTGATGGAGAGATTTGCAGGTAACATCGTGTTACCTCTAGATCGATCAGTCCCTAACATGCTCCTCCATGCTTTGGCACAGATTGGCATGACTGAATTATACATTGAATACGTTGCAGAAGACTTTGACATGAGGGATTATCATCCCATAGAAGCACAATGTATGAGGGACTCATGGAAGGAGAGCCAACATACACTGTTGAAGGGCAAAGGCCCGCACATCCTTAGTGAAATAGGAGATGATGAACCCATTATAATGGGTTCTCTATCAAACAATGTTCCCCCTCCTAATGATGGTGAGGAGGTTGGGTATCAGAACCTACGATCAATGATACATAACACTGGTTTTGATCCCCGTGAACGCCAACTGTTCACAGAGGGAACAACAACTCATGATACGGACGGGCACTTAGATCCTCACCACGATCGAGGCCGTAGTAGCCAAAGAGAAGGTAAGAAACATCATCATGGAAATGGTTCTCCTTCCTCTTCCCCTTCATCTCATCACTCGTCATCTCCTTCCACATCTAGGCATAGCCATCATGAGCATAACGGTGAGGATAGAGGTAGACAAAATGAGAGACCTCGATGAGAAAGTCAAGAGAGAGGTCAAGGGCATAAATGAAGGAAAATTAGGGAACAACGAAGACATCATAGGCATCATGAAAGAGATGATCATGACAAGCCCCTACTGGCCACTTGAAGTATACACAACATAATAGAGGCAGTAAGAATTCCAACAAGGCATCAAAAGGATAGTCGGATCAAGAATTTAGACATGAACAATATCCCATGCTTTGAAGGAGGATACAACTCAGATCCGCAACATCATTTACAGGCATTCCACGATGCCTGCATCTTGCAGAACATAGAAAATGAGTAGCAAAAACTTAAGTTGTTTCCCAGGACACTCATCAAGGAAGCAGAGAGTTGGTACCAGTCCTTAGAGCCAGAAACCATCAAGAGGTGGAGTACGATGTTAGAACTCTTCAACAATAAATATCAGATGTACTCCAGGATGTCTAATTTGCGTAAGCAGATCCAAGGATGGAAGCAAGGTACTCATGAACTCTTGGATGCTACCATGGGCCGCTACTATGCATTGTTACATCATTGCCCAGGCCATGGATACGCTCAACAAGATCAACTTTGCCACATCGTAGATGGGCTCAGACATGAGACTAGGAGAATCCTTAGGACTTATGCCTAAGGGAGACTATCAGAACTTAGAGCCCATGAAGTACATCGCTTGTTGGAGCAAGTAGCAAAAGAAGAAGGTGAGCTATGAAAAAGAGAGTGTGTGAAAGAATACAACCGTGATCCCTCCCTTTGAAAGAAGGGAGTGAGATTTTGTGATGAGGAGGATGAGTCACCACTCAAAGAGTTGGTGAATAGAAAAACCTTGCCGATTCAAAAACTAACAACAGAAGTATCAGCTAAGGTAGACCAACTGTGGGATTCCTTAGACTCCAAACTTGAAACTGTCTTGAAAATCATAGAAGAGTCTAAGGAGGAATGAAGTAGTGACAAAGGTAAGACAAAGTGGAGAGACTCAGGCCCTACACATAACAAGGGTAAGGGGAAAACTACTATCTCCGATGAGGTTGTGGATTCAAACACAGATGATAATGGTAAGGGATGTTGTCCAATCATCTCACATCTACAGGAGCCTAAGGTGTATGCACTTAATCCAAGACTTAACCAATGACAAACACCCCGAAGGTTACCTTATCGTCAAGGTAACCCAAGGCAGTTCCACCAACCACTAACGTACTATCCAAGTGGAACTCCACCACAACCCATCAGACAACATCAGCAGTGGCAATACCCAAAGTCATGGGGGATGCCACCGCCAACATAACAGTACCCTTACCAGCAACAGCCAGTTTCTCCAAGTGACTCTATGGGTCATACAACTCCCCAACGTCACTACCAAGTTTGAGAGAACTTTAGGAGGAGTCCTTCTCCTTTAGGGGACATTCTACATTCATCCCATCCTCCAACTCCATCTGCACCGCTTCCACCTATAGTTCCCATACAACCTGCTCCAACAATGCAAGGGGAACTCCCTACTCAACCACAGCAACGTAACACTGCGAGAGGTGTAAGTATCCAACCCACTACTGGTTCTAACAACTGTAAAAAGAGAATATCTTTCTTTAGAACCAGAAGCCCAGACAAGCTCTCACAACAAGTAGTTGAGCCTATGTACACTCCTCCACCATCCAAAACTTCGGAGCACCCTTCAGTACAACAACAGAGCTGTATGCATATGGTTATGTTAACGCATACCGTAACCGACTCGATCAAGGTAGGCCACCTTCCCAGGAAGCTATCTGACCCTGGGAGCCCCTTAATCTATCTACAAATTGCTGGGAACGAACCACATAAGGCTCTTCTTGACTCAGGTTCTGGAGTCAATTTAAAATCATGAGAAATGTATCAAGCCTAGAACCTGCACCAACTTAAGAAGAGCAACATTCAACTAGAGTTGGCTGACCAGTCCATCACCATTCTTTTAGGATTGGTGGAGGAAATTATTACCACTATGTGTGGGTGGTCATACCCAGCTGACTTCCTAGTGATAGAAGTTAATAGTAACAATGGGGGCTTCTCAATTATAATGGGAAGGCCATGGCTGAGTACAGTAGATGTGTACCTAGGGATCTGTGATCTTTCCTTGCAGATATCTAAGGTAAATATATATGGAAAGATCAAGAAGAAGAAATTTTTGTGCATCACATACAGTGACTCAGAAGGTGATGACATGAAAGAATGTTCAACATCTCTTCCATGTAATCGGTGTGCCCAAGAAACACAAATGCAAAGGTGCCTGTATGTAGCAACCACACCAGTAGTAGACACCCCACGATTGACAGCTACAAGAAAGAGCAACCCAATATGCACAGAACGAACTAAGGAAACAACTCATGCTAACAACGAAGGCATAGATACATTGGAGTATGAGGGTCACCGACTTCCACCCCTTAATCTAAGAACATCAGCAGGGAGAAGTTGGGCACTTTTACAAAATTCAAATAGACACTCATTATTTCGGATCTCTCCCTTGCAATTCAGTCATGGGGGAGATGGCCACCTATGCTAATCATTGGAGGCCCTCAGTTCTTTTACATTTTTTTTACACATTTTTTTTACACGTTTCTTTTTTTACACATTTTTGTTTTACATGTTTTTGTTTTACACATTTTTGTCTTACACGTTTTTGTTTTACACATTTTTGTTTTACAAAGTTTTTGTCTTACACATTTTTTTCTTACACATTTTTTTTTACAAGTTTTTGTTTTACAAATTTCTTTAACTTTTCTTGTTTTTGTTTTACAACATCATTATACTTTTCCATTTTTTGTGTGTGTTTGTGCGTTTGTTATCCACCTTGTAAGTTTGTCACCCAATAAGTGTTCTTCACGATGGTATGAACTATTTGCTTATTGATTGCTAATGTTTGGTTTTTACCTTAAAGTTATGATGTTGATACTAAGGTATGTTCTTTTGATATGGCAGGCAATGAGTCCACTTCATCCATTCATCCACCAAGTCTATGGTCTCTCTTGGCTTGGAAATGTATTGTTCCTTTCTAATAAGAAATCTAACAAATCGATGACTAGGTATTTCTCAAACTAAGGAAGGACTCAAGGATTGAAAAGGGTGTGACTTCAAGGGAACTTGATGAATTTGTGTTAGCCATTCTCTTGGGTGCTTGGATGTTTTCTTCTTGAGTTTTTTTGTCGTTCCGATGTTACCCAATTATCTAAAGCTGAGTCAATAAAAATAAGAAGTCTTTGCATGGTGTGATTCTCACACATAAAAACATAAAACAAAAAAAAGTGAGAATTCAAAGCACATCCCTTAGACAAAATAATCCCTTGGGCTACAAGCACTGGTTATGGAACTAAAAAATAAAAATGTTTCCTCTAACTAAGGCCCTTCTCGCTTCCCATTCTCTCCTCATTTGTTTCGTTGGAATGGTGGTGGCTCTTTGAAGATGCATTCTTGTTATTCAAAAGGGTGGTTTGGCTGAATGCATTGATGCGAAATCAATGGATGTGGTTGGTTTGAGGCTGGAGTTGGAATGAGATTTTCCAAGTCACATTAATCATAAAATCCACAAGGGGTTGTACACCACCTTGTTCTTGGGATTCCATTCCATTCTCTTCTCTCCACCCTTCTCTCCACTATTCACCTCATTGCCGATTGTATCATTAGTGTATATTTTAGTAGATACATCGTTTTCTTTTTGGTAAACTCTTATAGTTAAGACTTTAACTCTTGTTCCAAAGGACATTCCCAGAGCCTACGGACTCTTTGAATGTGGGTTTGTCAGGGCATCAAGGGCATGAGCCTACTTTGGGGAGGACCCACTGACATTCCTATTTGGTGCACCAGTTAAATTCTTTCCCTTAACATTTTTGCAATCCATTTTGTTTTGTTCATTTTCATCTTGAGATCCACTTTATCGACATTACCATTGTCTCTTTTTATCCATCCTTCTTATTCCTTTTCTTTTTCCATTCTCTCGCTACCGAAGATTCGTGATTAGTCATGGGGGTACAGGGCCCAATTTTTTTAATTTTCTCCTAACCCCTATGCCTTCGGTAGTAATCATTAATCTATCTCTAGAACCGTATCAGCCATACCACAACCCAGCCAATTGATCTTTCACTAAGGCAAGGTACCAACTACATTGAAATTCATCTACCCTTGCTAATACAAGACTGTGTTATGTGTGCAGATGGAAATTATGCAACACCAAATCAGATCTAGAGGGACCACTTGGAATGGAGCAGTGCTGAAGCAACTTTGCAAGGAATGAGATCAATGATGCGCTTACGAATGGACAATGAAAGGTGAAATCTAGACATGGCAGTAGCAACACTTCTTCTCTCTGCTCTCTTCTCTTTTCTCTTAGCTGTCAAATGAGGCCTGATGTCAATGTAATAAGGTGTTCACCCTTGTTGTCATAAACACCAATTTTGTTGTGTCTTGTAATGATGATCTGTTCACATGTCATCCCATTAGTTTTCTTTGAGTAAATAATCCCATACCTTCCTGATATTATTGTAAGGAACTTGAGGATGAGTTTTCATTTAGTCATGGGGGTATGATGGGACGCGATATGCGATATCGCGGCCATCGCGATATGCGATATCACAGCCATCACGATATCGCGTACACGATATCGCATCTTCCCTTACGATATCGCAGTGCGCCGTCATATCTATAAATAAGAGGCAGCTCTCCCTTGTTTCATAATCCTAGACTAGACAGTAGGGAAACTCTGGCAGATTGATCACTCTAGAGATAGAATATTGTCCATGTGCCCACAGTAGGAGTCCTAAAGTGAACGGATCTTTATTCGAGAAGACATTGTACCCGAACACAAGTTTGTGTACAGAAATAAAGACGATCTTCTTGGACAAACCTTGCAGTACATGGAATAGGCTAATTAGGATTTTATTTACTATTATTTATTATCTGTTATTTAATGGTTTATTGGTTCTTAAATCTTTCTCAACCCTTCTCTCCTAGTTAAGTGCCTCAATACTACCATTTCAAGCACGTGCGTTACGCTTGGTGATCCTAGCAACGATTAGCGTTTGGTAGCCAAGGTTGCATCAGTTCAAGGTGTGTACAGTAAGTGGGAACAGATGCTGACACTAGGTTAATTTAGACTTAGTTCATTAGTTAGAGTTAGTTAATTAGTCTTCTCAACCCTTCACTTTGTTAGCATAGGAGACAAAAACATAAAAAGCATAAAAATCATATACCTCAGACTTACTTAACCATACACAGTGACAACTACAAATAAGTCTGGGAAGACAACGAATGATTAACCCTAAGTGTTCCATGAGGCATGTAGGCACTTAGTCTGTGGAGTTCGACCGGATCGCGCATGCTACACTCGTATTCGTCTGGTTGAGTGTAGGGGTACCATGCCACTCATCACATGGCAACATTTAAAGATCATTTCCCATTGCCATTCATTGACCAAGTCTTAGATACTAATGCAAGGCATTGTTATTATAGTTTTCTGGATGATTACAGTGGGTACAATCAAATCCAAATAGCACTAGAAGACCAAGCCAAAACTACATTCACGAGTCCTTGGGGGACATTTGCATATAGGCAGATGTCGTTTGGCTTGTGTAATGCTCCAACAACATTTCAACGTTTGGTTCTTAGTATATTTCAACAACAAATAGGGAATGGTGTGGAGGTTTTTATGGATGATTTCTCCACCTATGAAGCAGACTTTGAACAAGCATTGGATTGATTAGAGCAAGTATTGAAATGATGTGTTGAAACCAACCTAAGGCTCAATTGGTAAAAAAGCCACTTAATGGTCTAAGAGGGCATTGTATTAGGGCATAAAATTTCACAAATAGGGATAGAGGTAGATCTTGAAAAAATTAAAGTCATCCAAGGAATCATTCGTCAACCTAAAACTGTAAAAGATGTCTAATCATTCCTTGGACATATTAGCTATTATAGACGTTTCATTGAGAACTTTTCAAAGATTACAAAATCATTGGTAGAATTAATGAAAAAGGATGTATCCTTTGAATGGAGTAAGGAATGTGAGTTAGCTTTTCAAACCTTGAAGTAGAAGCTCATAGAAACACCCATTCTACAAGCTCTTGACTAGTCTAGACCATTCCATATAATGACTAACACATCCAATTTTGCTTTAGGAGCTGTACTTACACAATTAGATGACCAAAAACATCCCTATTACATTCATTGTGAAAGTTGAAGCATTGCTGGTGTACAACTCAACTATACCACAACAAAAAAAGAGTTAATGGCTATGGTGTTTGCACTAGAGAAATTTAGGCACTATGTATTAGGCTATAAGGTATTTGTACACACAAATCATAGTGTGATTTAGTTCCTTATGAATAAATCAATGGTGAGCCCTCACATCATACGATGGCTTATGATCTTGCAAGAGTTCAATCTCACGATAGTAGATTGTAAAGGGATCAAGAATGTTGCTGCCAATCATTTATCTTGGTTGTGATGGGACAATAAAGAGGATGAATACCCAATTTTTGATTGCTTCCCTGATAAATTTCTCTTTATAGGTGTAATAAACAATCAATCACCCACAAATACAAATTGGTATAGTAGCATTCTTACTTATCTTCTCACACAAGAAACACCACAAGGGCTGGATGTTAAAAAGAAATAACAGTTTCTCCACCAAGTCAAACATTTCATGGAAATCAATAGACACCATTACAAGGTGTGTTCCGATGGCTTCGTTTGATGGTGTGTTCTCGACGCAGATCAGTTGCGAGTTCTCCAAGATGCTCATAAGGTCCCTTGTGGGGGTCACTATGCTGGGAGATGAACAACCATTAAAATCTTACTTGTAGGATATTATTGGCCTACATTATTTTGGGTTGCCCATCATTTTGTCCAATCTTGTAAGTGTTGCCAATGTGATGGGGAAATGACTGCTAGAATGGAGGGTTCACAATAATGGATTCAACCCTTAGAACCCTTCAACATATGGGGTATTGATTTTATGGGGCCTATTACACCGATGTCCAATCAAAAAGCATACATTGTTTCTTTTATTTTTTTTGTTTTACATAGTTTGTTTTACACATTTTTCATCTTTACTTTTTTTTTTTTACACCATCATTAACATTTTTACTATTTCTTTCTCTATTACCTTTTGTTTGATTTATTCTCACTCATCACATAATAAGTTCCTACAATGGTGGGTTGTACTATAATGGTGTTGATTGCTAATGTTTGATTTTTACCTTTGACTTTTAATGTTGATGGTAAGATAAGGTTTCTTTTGATAAAACGAGCAATGAGTCCATGTCATCCATTCATCCATTCAACTCTATGGTCTTACTTTTTTTTGAAAATGTACTGTCCCTTTTTCTAATCAAACCTATTAATGAAATTATGGCTTGGTATTCTTCAAACCAAGGAAAGATTCAAATGGATTGAAAAGGATGTGACTTCAAGGGGATTCGACACATTTGTGCTAGCTATTTTCTTGGGTATTTGGATGTTTTTCATAGGTTTTTTGCCATTCCTCTGTCGACTAATATTAGGAAGTTGAATGAATCAAATAAGTCTTTGCATGGTGTGGTTTCCACTCAAAAAGAAAAAGAGAGAGAAAAAACTAGTGGGAATTCAAAGCACAACCCTTAGACATAATAAAGGAACATGGGCTACAAGCACTGGTTATGGCACTGGAAAGACATGTTACCCATGCCTAAAGGTTCCCTCTAACTAAGGCCCTTTCTCACTTCATGCTTCTATATTCTTCTCTTTTTGGGATGGTGGTTGCTCTATGGAAGCATTCTTGTTGCTTCAGAAGGATGGGTTTGTCAAGTGTGTTGATGCAAGGTCACTGGATGTGATTAGTTTTAATCTATATTTGGACTAAATTTTATCAAGTTACCTTAACCACATAATACACAAGGGACTTTACACAACCTTGATTTCGGGATTCCATTCCATTCTCTCTTCTCTTTCCATATTACTTCCCATATTCTACCTCATTGTCAATTTTATGATTAGTCTATATTTTGGTCAACGCATTGTTATTCTTTGGTAAATTCTTATGGGTAAATTCTTAACTATTGTCTCCATCTGTCATTCCTAGAGCCTACGGACTCTTTGATTTGTGGGTTTGTTAGGGCATAAAGGGCATGAGCCTACTATGGGAAGGACCCACTGGCATTCCTTTTTGGTGCAATTATTAAGTCCTTTCCCTTATAACATTTCTCACAATCAACTATTTTTCATTTCACCCCATCCATGACATTCGTTGTTGTTTTTCTCTTCCCTTCTATGCATTTTTATTGGCTTCACTGTTGTTATTCCTCTTATCTTCCTTTTTCTTTCGTTTTCCATCCTATTGCTACTGAAGGTTCGCTCTTAGTCGTGGGGGCCTATTGCAAATTTTTCCATTTCATTACTTATCTCACCCCTACACCTTAGGTAATTGTTAGTTACAAACCTCTAACCCAATATCTACCATACCCACAACCTAGCCAATGTGCTTCAAATCGAGGCAAGGTATCAACTACATTATATCTTATCTATCCTTGCTAATTCGTGATTGTGTTGTGCATGCATATGGTGATCACTAAACAATGGACTGGGATAGGAGGGAGCACTCAGGATGGACTAGAGCAAGAGCATTTAAGCAAGAAACAAGCTTAGTCATGTGGCCATGGATGAATAATGATGTGCACATTTTTGACATTGGCAACAACGTGCCTCATTTTCTTTTCTCTCTCTCTCTCTTCAAGCTATCAAATAAGGGTTTAGATGTCATCTATGTATAGTGTTCACCACAATGGTTATGAACACCAATGCTATAATACATTTGTTGATCTGTTCACTAGGTACTTTGAGTCTTTCATTCCATGTCACCATCACCGTCAATTATCGTTCAATCAATAATCTCATACCTTCCCAATATTTTGTAAGGAACTTGAGGATGAGTTTTCATTCCATCATGGGGGTAAGATGATTCACCAAATAAGCAACCCAATATCAAATCCCTGACATCGAATCCGTGATATTAGATACACCATATCGACATCAAATCCCTAATATCAGGCATGCGATGTCAAAGCCTATCTTGTTATCTATAAATAAGAGATAGGGGTGCTTCATATTGGGGAGTAGTTTTTCAATCCCTTAGCTAAAATCTTGTATTTTTTCTCTTTTAGAGTTAGAATTATTTCTGAGTGCCCGTAGTTGGAGTCATAGAGTGAATGTATCTTTATTCAAGCATTGTGTACCTGAGCACACCTTGTGTCCAGAAATAAAGACGAACTTTGTGATAAACTTTGCAATATTCAAAATAGCTTAATCATTGAATTTAATGTTATTTACTATTATTTGATGCTTTCATTAGTTAATCAATGTTATTTCTATAGAATTATTAATTATCAACGAATTAGCACACTCAACATGACCACTTCAAGCATACGTGGAACACTTAGTAACCTAGTAACGATTAGCATTTGGTAATCCCAGTAGTGTTACATTGGTTCAGGATCTGTCCAGAGAGTGGGAATGAATGCTGGTGTTAGGATTTGATTAACATTAGAGTTACAAAAATCCATTAGTTAACTAAATATTTTTATTTCACACACTTAGGAAACCAAGATAGAAAATATAAAAAACATAAAAAATCATATACCTCAAGTTTACTCAACCATACAATTGTGCCTTACAAGCAAGCTTAGGAAGACAATGATTGCATAACTCATCCTTGTTTTCTATGGGTGCATAAGCACTTAATCCTTAGAGTTCGACCGAATCATGCGTGAACGCTTTTATTCGTATGCTTGAGCATAGGGGTACCTTGCTGCTCATCAAATGGGCTCTCATTTCTAATAGTATTCCTTAGGCATAGATTCCAAGAGTCTCCCCTAGTTCTATTTTTGAGTCCATCTATGGTATGATGAAGCTACTCCTTCTGAGAGAAATCATGGCCTAGGCATTAGTGTAGTAATGAATTGTACTTACCCAAGGCTGCATCAAGGGATTCATGGTTATCCTATTTCTATCCTTGAATTTGTTTTCTCAAATTGAATATCTTAGAGTATATTTGATATTTATCATTGAACATCTCTAACATCATACTCCATTTGTGGGTGGATTCTAGTTTTAAGAACTAATACCAATTTTCAGCTTCTTTTATGAGTGTCCTAGGAAATAGTTTGAGCTTCTGCCAATCATTTTGAATGTTCTACAAAGCATAAGCATCATGAAAGGCTTGCAAATGATGCTACAAATTAGCATTATAACCTTCCTCAAATTTAGGGATGCTATTTATATCAAGCCATTTGATCCAACTATTCCTTTAATGCCTAGTAGGAATGTGAATTGCCTCATGGATGTTGATCATATTTTTGGTAGCAAGAATTGGTTCATCATAGTCATTTTGTTCATCATGGTCCCTATCATGGTAATGTCTCTTATAATGTGATCTACTACACATTCTCTCTTGATGATGTCCCTCCTCATCTCGTTGCTATTTATGTTCCCTTCTTCCATCTCTATGATGAGGTCTTCTATCATCTCCACCTAGGCCACAATCATTTCCTCTTTAATTTGAGTTACATTCCTCCTTGTTAGACCTAGACGATGAAGTGGATGGCAAAGATGGAGAGCTATGAAAGTTACATCAACTTACTCTCCTTCTTTGGTCTCTAGATTATTCTCTTGTTTGAGGATTGGGAGATCTTGGCCTTAAGGTCCTCATAGTCTGGGGCCCTACGCTTTCCTTGTCTTGATTACTTACCAAGGTTGAATGTAGTCATTGATGAGCTATGATATCCTCACTAAAGGGAGGACCTTGGTGTTGAGATCACATTAATGGACATTGAGATCATCCTAATGGACATTCAATGTCCTCCTTTTCTAATGGTGATGTTAGTGTGATCACCACCTTTTTCACTTTGAAGGCTTCATGGTAGGGTTTACTTGAGTTTATCTTTTCAAAGCTAAGCCTCTGTAGTGGTGCTTTGGGATTGTTGGTTTAAGCTTTAGCTTCATCAATGCTACCATAAATATGGAAAGAATAGCACAATCAAGTAGCAACACAACATTGCTCTCCAGGTTTCCCCACCATAGTTGTTCATCCTAGTGAAGGATGAAAGTGAAGTCCAAATGGTAAGGATATGAATGAGTGTAAACAACTTTAAGTTGTTTAGGTACTACATCTACATTTCTCCTTGTTCTGTCATGTTGTCTTATAGAATTATCAGTAGACAGGGAATTAGCCATGCAAGTAGAAATCTTTTAGTTTTTTTTTTACTATGTGCCTTGAATAAAATATTATTATATCTTCTAACGATGGTTTGTTACGTTCCTATAACAACCCTATGTACAACAAAGATTCCACAATAACAGCACCAATGATGAGAAGCGAGTATTCCTGATGAGTGGCAAGGTACCCCTACACTCAACCATACGAATACGAGCGTGTACGCGCGATCCGGTCGAACTCCGCAGACTAAATGCCTTAATGCCACAAGCAACGCTTGGGGTTAATCATTCGTTGTCTTCCTAGGCTTTCTTGTATGTGTCATGGTGTATGGTTAAGCAAGTCTGAGGTATATGATTTTTTTGGTATTTTTTAGTTTATCTCCCAAGCTATGAGGGAAAGGGTTGAGAAACTAACTAACTCTAACTAATGTCCTAAGTCTAAATTAACTAGCGTCAGCATCCGTTCCCACTTACCGGACACACCCTGAACTATGTAACTATGGCTACCAAACGCTAATCGTTACTGGGATTACCACACGTAACGCAAGTGCTCGAAGTGGTCATACTGAGGCACCTATTTAGCCTAAGTGTGATAAGCAGCTGATTCCTTGGCTAGCCGTACACACCCGTGGATGCTCGTAGCCAAGTCGTACTTATCACACGTTCTAGCCTAGCGATGACTAGCTGATTCCTTGACTAGTCGTACACATTGGACTACTACTGGGATTACCAAGCGCAGATCCTGGAATACGCTACTGGGTTACCAAGCAGTCACAATGCTCGTAGTCAAGTCGTACTCACGCGTTGCGACAAGCAGCCGATTCCTTGATTAGCCGTACACATCCGTAGATGCTCGTAATCAAGTCGTACTCGTGCGCACTAGGAAAGCAATAAATAACAATAAAATAAAACCATGTACTGCAAGGTTTATCCAATCAAGTTCGTCTTTATTGCCGTACACAACTTGTGTTCAGGTTACAAAGTTGCTCGAATAAAGAGCCGTTCACTCTAGGACTCCTACTGCGGGCACATGGGAAATTAATCTAACTCTGGAGTGTTCAAACTGCCAGAGCTTCGCTACTTCTAACCAGGATTGGGAAATGAAGGGAGTGCCACCTCTTATTTATAGATTTGGCGATGGACCACGATATCGCGTACGCGATATCGCAGGCGATGCGATATCGCAGCTTGTGCATATCGCATCTCATCATACCTCCATGACTGAATGAAAACTCATCCTCGAGTTCCTTACAATGATATCAGGTAGGTATGGGATTATTGAGGGGAATGGAACTAATGGGATGACATGTGAACGGATCCTTATTACAAGACTTGACACAACTGGTGTTCATGACAACAAGGGTGAACACCTTATTACAATGACATTAGGCCACATTTGGCAGCTGAGAGAAAAGAGGAGAGAGAATAGAAGAGAAGAAGAGAGAAGAGTCTTGCTGCTGCCAACGCCTAGATTGCACCTTCCGTTGTCCATCCGTAAGCGCTTTATCCATTCTACTCCTTGCATAGCCACTTCATCGCTACTCCATTCCAAGTGGTTGCTCCAGATCCATTCCGTTGTTGTATGATTACCATCTGCACACCCAATACAATCATATATTAGCAAGGGTAATTGAATCATGAAGTAAAGAATACCTTGCTTCAGTTTAGGTTCATTGGCTAGGTTGTGGTATGGCTGATATGGATCTGGGAAAATGTAGATGATGGCTACCGAAGGTGTAGGGGTTAAGGAGAAAAAACAAAAAAATCCGAGGCTTAGGAGAAAAATCGAAAAATTAAAAAAGCAGGCCCCGTACCCCCATGACTAATCGCGAACCTCCGGTAGCGTTAGAATGGAGAGAGAAAAGGAATAGGAATGATAGGTAAAAAGGGACAACTATGGCATCGATAAAAAGGATGTCATGATGGAAATGAACAAAAATGTTAATTAATTGCAAAATGTTAAGGAAAAGAAGTTAACTAATGTTCCAAATAGGAATGTCAGTGGGTCCTCCCCAAAGCAGGCTCATGCCCTTAATGCCCTGACAATCCCACATTCAAAGAGTCCGTGGGCTCTGGGAATGTCCTTTGGAACAAGAGTTAAAGTCTTAACCGTAAGAATTTACCAAAAAGAAAACAAAGCATCAACCAAAATATACACTAATGATACAACCGGCAATGAGGTGAACAATGGAGAGAAGGATGGGAAGAAGAGAAGTGGAATGGAATCCCAAGAACAAGGTGGTGTACAGCCCCTTGTGTGTTTTATGATTAATGTGACTTGGCGAATCTCATTCCAACTCTGGCTCAAACCAACCACTTCCAGTGACTTCGCATCAATGCATTTGGTTAAACCATCCACTTGGATAACAAGGATGCATCTTCAAAGAGCCACCACCATTCCGACGAAACAAAGGAGAGAATGGGAAGCGAGAAGGGCCTTAGTTAGAGGGAACACTTTGGTTCCATAACCAGTGCTTGCAGCCCAAATTTTATTTCGTCTAAGGGGTGTGCTTTGAATCCTCACTTTTAGCTTTTTAGCTTTTTCTTCTTTTTTTTCAGTTTTTTTTTTTTTTTTTGTGTTTTGTGTTTTTATGCGTGGGGACCACACCATGCAAAGACTTCTTTATTTTTATTGTCTCAGCTTCCGAAGAATGGGTAACATCGGAACGGTAATAAAACTCAAGAAGAAAACATCCAAGCACCCAAGTGAATGACCAACACAAGAGCACCAAGTTCCCTTGAAGTCACACCCTTTGCAAGCCTTGAGTCCTTCCTTAGTTTGAGAAATACCCAGTCACCAGTTCGTTAAAGTTCTTATTAGAAAAGGGGACTATACATTTCCAAGCCAAGAGAAACCATAGACTCTGGTGGATGGATGGATGAAGTGATCTCATTGCCTGCCATATCAAAAGAAACATAAAGGTAAAAACCAACATTAGCAATCAATATGAAATAGTTCATACCATTGGCCTGAACACTTATTGGGTGATGAACTTACATGGTGGATGACACACACACACACACACACAAAATAGAAAAGTATAACGATGGTGTAAAACAAAAACATCAAAAGTTAAAGAAAGTTGTAAAACAAAAAT
>MNCI01004704.1:191059-242557 GCA_015680685.1 Gnetum montanum
CCTCTTATTTATAGATATGGCGGCGGACCGCGATATCGCACGGACGGACGCGATATCGCGGCGGCCGTGATATCGCGTACGTGATATCGCGGCGGCCGTGATATCGCGTACGTGATATCGCGGCTTGTGCATATCGCGTCCCATCAATCCCCTACGCTTAATCATACGAATCACAAGCATGTATACACGATCGAGTTAAATTTCATGGAACCTTGGTCATCTAGTGCTTTAGATAATTAGGTGTGATGATATTTATCATTGTCTTCCCAATCACCACTTGTGTTAATTCGATTGGTGTGGTTAAGTGCGATTGAGACATTATACGCTTATATTTTTGTTATTATTTTTTATCATTAAAATATTAAACTAATAAAGTGATTAAAGTATTGAATTCTAACTAACTATAAAATTAAGGGAATCTTAAGCTATCCTAAATGTAGAGCATTCGTTCTCACTTTCCGTACACATCCTAAATCTATACTAACACTACTAGGTTACCAAGTGCTCACTACTAGGTATACCAAGTATTCACTGCTAGGATTAGCAAGCATTAGTATATTATGTGTGAAGTGGTCATACTAATGTTGCTATGGAATAAAATATTAAGTTCCTAAGTGAAAAAAAGCAAAGTACATGTAAAGTAAAATGCTTGAGAGTAAATTAAAAGCTAATCCAAGTGCTATAATGGAAAGAAGAATTCTCAATTTTATTGTTGTCATGAAGAAGTATCCACATAGATCTTACCCTCGTCTATATAATCAATTCAATCCATGTTGCAGACACTAAGAGGGAAATTTGGCTAAGTTCTATGAAAAGAAATTGCAAGAGCTTCGCTACACTACTAATCAAATTGATGCCTAAATAGAGATGCTATATGCATTTATATAGGCTTAGGGTGACAAAGCGTTAATGCATATGTGCCAATGCATCTAAGGATTCATCAACAACCATGCTTCAATGGGGCTGCATCAACGTAGCTACCTGATATATGGTGTTTTATTAAAGAGAGAGAAAGAGAGAGCGAGAGTAATACAAAATTTAAATGAACACATAAGATTAGCTACTGGTAACTCGTATGCATCATCAAGGAGAATAAAATCAGGTATCTTAACTACATCAACATCATTAGAAAAAGAAATCTCAAATTTTTACTCACCAACTTGTAAATTTGCATTCTCAAAATTAATAGAAATTTTTGCATCCATAGAAGAAACATTAAGCTTGGCATTAGTCAAAGAAATTGGAGGTAATTTAAAATTCCCCATAGTGAAATTCTAAAGAGATTAAATCCGTTGAAGAAAAACATAAGATCCATTGGAGAAAAATCAAATCCAATGGGGAATAATAATATGACTCTTAATGTTTTTTAAACAACATATCATTATTCCTTTGTTTAATTAATGTCCAACTTTGCAACATTTAAAAACCAAGTAAAAACATATAGAATCTAGTTTTACTAAAGGCCTACCATTAGTACATCATCTACACCTCGTACAACAAATAATGATAGATTTGTTTTTTAGTGAGTCAAGATAAAGATGAAGTAATCAATATTATAAAAGGTGCTCCATTAATTTAAGAAAGCGAAGCTTTGAAAGTTGTAAGAAATAATCAAAATAATCTTTTTCAAAAATGAATGTATCAAACACAACATAAAATCCAACTATTTTGACTTCAAATCATATCATTAATAAAGATTTGCAAGCAAAATGTTAGGTTCAAGTTATACAAGGTTGTTGAAACCCAAAATAACTAAAACATATATATACCCCAAGATTTATAAAAGATTATAACTCAATACTACCCTAATGTTCTAACCTAACGAAAATGCATAAGCTAACAACGAATATGCATAACCTGCTCACTGTCGTTACGCAGCTGATGCATCTTAATTCCAGGAGTAAAATGCATTAAATAGTGGCTCTGGCCAGAGAATTAACATTATCATGTAATTGGGACAAAGGAGAGTGAAGCTATCAAGCAAGTAGCAAATTTAAAATTACGATCCAAAACTCGAACTGCTCTGCTTGAAAAAGCCCACGGCAGATCAGGATAAGATGATAATAATTAGTCCTTTCTCAGGTATCTAAAACTGCAGCAAACCAACCTTCTCACAAACAGTCCGAGAAGATAGTGCTGCTCTAAGCAACAGCGTTACGATATTTGATACTTTTCTGCTTACATTCATAATCTTGAGTTAAGCTCATCATGGAACCCAGCGGCTGACAAAGCCGTGGCAGTGTGTCGTCCTGAGATGAGGGCTGACAAATTTGCATCTAATTCGATTTTTCATGGCTGGTATTTATCCGGGGAAGGCGCTTCATGTTCTTGCAAATGTTTCAGATTTCAATTCATCATCTTGTAGATGCTTATGGATAATTGGAATTTGTTGGGTTGGTATGAAAGGTGTTCGCTGATTTGCGCGAGGATAAGTTGCTACATGGAATTGAATGGTTTCAGGTGGGTTACCCTCCAATTCTTTGTCCAGATTTCCAAACAGGATGAGATGCTGGAATTTACTATATGATTGCTTTTCTACGTATTCTAGAATTTGGAAATCCAGTTATGCATGTAATGCTGAAATCAAATGATCGTAACAGAAACCTGAACATTTAGAATGAGATGGGCTATTGGTAGAAAGAAAATATTCATTTGTTTAAATCTGTAAAACGTAAAGAATCGACGGTTTTCTTTCAGTTTGGCAATCCAGTGCAATGGCATGGATTGTTCAAGGAGAAGAACAGTTGTGCGCATATGTTCTGCGTTGGTCAGTAGATCAGGATTAGCTGCACCCCATCCATTGTTTCATGTTTCAAACTTGGCATTCTGCGCAGTTGCAGGCTGCAAGTCCCCTCATTCCAATGCAGCATTCCAGTCAACTCCTCCAATCCTTGAACGCATTACCTGCAGACCATCTTTGACAGCAGCAAACAATTCAAATGTTGCTGCTGCTGCTGCTGATCTTCTCAGAGAAGAAACCCACTGTCATTCTGCAAGTGATGAGCTGAACTTGGTTTGTAAATTGCTGAGCAACAATCGGTTTCCTCTGCATCCTCTGGAATCATGTCTGGATTCTGCTTCCGTCAACATATCTGTAGACCTGGTGCAAGGAACACTGAAGAGGTGCTCCCATTTATGGATTTCTGCACACCGTTTTTTCAACTGGGCAGCAACCAAGCAGGGATACCGCCATGACCCAGAAACCTGCAACATCATGATTGACATCCTGGGAAGCTTCAGGCAGTTTGATTTCGTATGGGATTTGCTGACCCAAATGCAGAACCAGGGTCCCTGCATCAGCCACAAAACCTTTTTCATTATCATGAAAAGATATGCCAGGGCAGGGCTTCCACAGGATGCAATTCGGACGTTTACAGTGATGGAGAACTTTGAGTGTAAGCCTACTATCGATGATTTTGTTGGGTTGCTAAGTGTTCTTTCCAGGAACAGGTTAACATCACATGTTCACAGCTTTCATGAGCAGTTCAGACATGATTTCCCTGCAGATGTCAAGATTTACAGCATTCTGATCAAGTCCTGCGGTGATGTTGGGGACACTGAGCGTGCCCAGAAGATATTTGCAGAGATGATGGAGAGTGGGTGTGTTGTTGCTGATGTTCTTGTTTACAATGCTCTGCTTGGCTGCCTTTGCCGAGCAGGGCTTATGCAAGAGACCTACACTGTGTATCAGCAGATGAAAGCTCATGGTCCTTGCCCTGATGCTTCCACTTACAATACTTTGATTCAATCACACTGCACTGCAGGACGCTTGAAGGAAGCATTTAGGGTTCTCAGAGTCATGAAACGCCATGGATTTGTTGCTGAAATTCATAGTTACCATGATCTGATTCAAGGACTGTGCAGCCAGGAAAAGGTTTTTGAGGCTGAGCAGCTGCTCGAAGATATGGCTTCATCAGGTGTGCAACCAGATGCCTGGAGCTGCTATTTGATCATCAGAGTGCACTGCAAATACAACAAGGTCAAAAGAGCATTGTGGGTTTTGAACAAAATGGATAAAAGTGGATGCAAGCCTGATTGTTTTGTATACAATGTTTTATTGAAGATGCTCCTGTCTGTTGGTCGATATGACAAGGCCTTTGAGATTTGGGAACACATGGACAGAAGTGGAGTTATACCAAGTGCTACCACTTATTCTGCCATGATCCATGGCCTGTGTAAAAGACACAAGTCTGTAGAAGCTTGCAGATTTTTTGAAAGTATGATCCTGGAAGGAATACCTCCTTATCCCTGTACCTGTATCTTGCTCAAGAACTTGCTGGTTCGTGTTCATGATAGGAATGCTCTGCTCATTCTTGAAGAGAAAATGTCAAAATCTGTATCCTCGTCGATTAGGGAGCTCTCATCTTTGATGAAACCTTCTGTCACTTCAGCCAGGAAATGGAAATTGAAAATAGACTGTCATACAAGTTATTGAGAGTAAGGTCATAGGAAAAGTAGATGGAATCCCTCTGGGCTACTATGCCTTTGGTGCTATCTTTGATTTTTACCTTTTGTTGTTTCATGGCTTGACTGGTGAATATTTTGTTACTTGATCTTGCTACAAGCTTGCAGTGCAGACAAGGTCGGCCAAGCACATTTTCTGTTGTAGATTGCCCGTATATTTCAGCCTACCTCATTGGAATGGAATTTGTGATTGCTGGATGCAAGTCATTCCCCATACCAAAAACTACCAAAACTAGACACCATATTTGGGTTACCAATATTTTTTTATGGTTGGGATATTTCATGATGGCCTTTACTGGCTGTAAGTGATCAAATTTCAGTCTCTGAGCCTGGATTTTAATGCTATTTTTATAATAGTTTATTTTAATAAAATATATGAAAGTTTTTGATTGATGGGCAGTTGTGATGTTATTTTGGCCCCAATCCATATATATATTTAATTTTCAGGGTTACACTAGAAGGATAGTAGGTGGTTTTGTTGGTACATATATATTATATGAATCTTCCATGGCACAAATTGAATTTTTACACTTATTTATATTTTTTGATCTTGGGTTGTCGGATAGATGCCATCACACAGCAAAAGTATGGACTTTGTTACTGTATTTTTCATTTTTAAGATTCAGATAACGTTTATTTTTCTTTTTCAGCAAGGTTAGTTGGTCACTTGTGATATTGGTTGAAAATTTCTCGGTAGATAAAGCCCTTTTTTTCATAAATTAATATAATGCTGGTGCATTTAAGATACAAGAATGACTGTCAATTCGATTCTCAAAAATGTAGAACAGTGCAAAAATTCTCGTCTGAACTATGAATTTAAATACACAAACAGTAAATTTACATAAGAACTAAAATATTCGTAGTATTGGGAGACATCTCTACTTGCTAATGCCTCATTCTTCTCCGAAGTCGATAGCTAATCTTGCAACGCTTAGCCCTTTTTGTGATATGCATTGCACTTCTCGAAGATGATGCAATTTCTGCAGCATCATAGTCTAAAAGAAATATAGATGAGAACCTCCAAAGGATCCTGATTGTGTATTTTGAAAACCATAATTATTATATCACCTTTGAGAAATTGATTAATAATTGGATCATTTTCAATTCTGCCTTAAATGACTCCTATGTGACAATCTTATTACAGCCTCAATGACGCAGGTACGATGAAAACAAGAGGGGACACTCAATCAGAGAAGGCTAGTTTGGTAAATAGCCACGTATCATCAAAATTTTGTTTTTAAGATAACTCCTTTAGATTCTGAGACAATTCCTTTCTTAACTCCGTGTTTCTCTTCTATAACAACTTTTCTATGTTTTTCTTACCTATTTTTACAGGCCATAGAATGATTTTAGACATATTTTGCATTTGTGAAATCATGATGATAGTTTTCTAATCCTTTGGTGTAGCAACCATGAATTTCAATATTACTTCATGATGTATGTTTATCATTATACATAGGGTAGAAACCTTCGCTCAGTAGCTTCTGAACGAGTGCTGCTTAGCAACATTGTTTTTCGTTTTGGCTTGTTTCGTTTGAGGATCCACAAGGAAAGGAATCATTCAGATTCAAGGAGAAGATAACCATCAGTTTACCTCAAAATTTACCATTAGAACAGTGCATACTTACTCCCTGAACAGCTTCATAATTACCATGGAACCTATAGCCATGTATTACTTTGCCAACGCACCACATGCCATGAGAGAGCCCTTGTTTTCAACTTTTTTGAAAAATAGTCAGAAGGAATATTGAAGGTTCCTTCACCTGGATCAGTGCATTCATCGATAAAATTACATTATTTGAAAATTTCTTGACCTCACATATTGGGAAACTACACAATGTGAGTGCATTCTTGTCATACATAGCCAAAGAAAAGAGAAATTGCTCAACACGTTTGAATTTCCAATTAATGTATGGTGTCAACCTCCTGATCTTGGGAACCCTTATCATCTTTCCAAAATCCTTTGGTATGAACTCATTTCTTCACCATTAATATGACTGATCAAATAGTCCTCTCTCACCTTCAAATGATCCCATCACCAAATTAACACGGAACTCATCCAACTGTTTGCTATTTAAGTAGTTTTATTTCTCGTTCCTGGTGTACTAGTTTTAGATGTTAACCATTTTTAGTTTCTTGAAATCTGAATTGTCCAACGCTTGTTTTATGTTTCCATCTTTTGCAATTCGAATATTTGATTTCACCAAATTTTTTCTGCGTCAAACACTTTCTAGCATTCCATAATCAGATTAAGAAATGCGACATCATCATTTCTCCACCCTCAAAAAGAGATGAAAAATGCAACCTGAACCATTAGAATCAAGTTTTCAAGTTTTTACTCAGGTTTCTTCATTATGAGGTGTTTGGACAGTGAAGGAAGTTTCTTCATCGAGATTTACCGAGGAGGTTGCTTGCGTTATGAGGTTGGACAGTGAAAGACGTAATTAATGCTTTCTAGAAGATAGATTTGTTTGATTAAAACGGAGGTTTAATGAGCTGTTAGGTTAGTAGCAAGTCATTTAATTTAGAAGTTGGAAGTTGTGGGTTTGATTCTAATGGACAATGCTGAGTTATATAAAGTTCTAATTGGACTATATATCTTGGGTGTACGTATGTTTCACTTATTTTGGGTTCCAACACCCCGTAAAAACTAAAGGCTAACTTCTTGAACCTTAAGTCATAAGACTTGAGAAAACAACACCTCTTATTTCAAATGGTAGCCTCTTTTTAAGATTTTATTTGCTTATAATGAAAAATTTGGCATTAATTTTAAAATTATGATTTTTTTAAAATGATGTTGAAGACTAAAATAAAATTTTAATACTTTGCAAAAAAATTGCAATTTTTCCTTGGATTTAAGATAAAAAATAAGAAATACAAAGTCTTGTTAAACAATGGAACCTTCCTTTAGCAATTGGGGAATCTTTCCTTTTGATAAATAATTTACATCCAAGCGTACAACATTGCTCATTTGGTTAGCTACTATACCTTGTGATTGTAAAGATGATGTTAAATTCCAAGGGTAATGCTATATGCTAAGACAAAATAGAGAGACATCCCAATCAAACTAGATGAATTTTCTTTACAAGGTTAATTAAACTAGCTTTAAAATGTTAATCAAAATAAGCCATTGAAGTTGTAAAAAAGTTAGGTTAATTAAATTGTTTTTAAAATGTTTATCAAAATAAGCCAATGAAGTTGCAAAAAAGTTCAAATATTAGTTATAACAAGAGAAAATAAAATGCTATCCATAGGTAGCATTTCTATGCTTGAGATTGCTACCTTTGGATCATTATTGTGTATTTGCATTATCTCTGTATTGATGAATTGTTAGCTTAGTGGTAAGAATCTTTCCATGAAACCAAAATCATAGGTTCAATTCTAGCGAGCATTGTTGAGTTATGAACCAATTTTGTAAAAAGAAATTTGAAACTCATGTAGTCTAATAGATCTAAGAAAGTATTTTTAAGGAGGTGTTAGAATTTGAAATAATTTTACTATAGGTTTACCATAAGATAGCCAATATGATACATTAGAAGAATTATAAAAGAATATAATGATACCTCATGTGTGATTCAAACTAGTAATTTCTTGCCTAACAAGACAATGAGCTAACTACTTAATCCAGCTATCATTGACTTAAGAAGGTATTTCTATATAAAATACTAGCTATACAATAATAAAATGTTAACATGATGTAAGAGTTATTTCTACTTTTTAACAATAATGGAAACTCAAAACTAAAAATTTTTATTACGTCCTAGAAATCACAAAGGATTTGTTGGAAAGTTAAAAAGCCTCAACACATTTTTGAAGCAAGTTGAAAACATCATTGATGTAATGACCCAAGCATATAGGCTCAATTAAAAAAAACATTAGCAAATTACAATTAATATTATGAGTCATTCAAATATGAGTCAAAGATGGGCAAAATTAAAAGATATGTTTATCCTCTATGCTTTGTTTGCACAGTATGCAAATATGCTTTTCTCTTAGTAAATTGATTTGACAACTTGTCTCAAGAAGGAGATGATGAGAGCTCATTCTTGTTCTAGTAATTTGATTCCATAGATGAATAGGAATAGCTGAAAATATATACTTTTGAGCACTAAATAACAAACCTCCTATAATAGAATGTAATTAAAAATGCTTTTTTCATGACATGTGATGAGTCATGATTTGACTAGCTTTGATATCAAACATATCTGATATTGAAGCCTCAACATCGAGTATCCAATGTCAAAACCCAAGACATGATGTCGAATATCTGATATCGCTAGGTATATGCCAGCCTATAAATATAGTGCTTGGGCTCATAGTTTTCATCAAGTTTTTCATAGTTTTTGCATAGTGTAGCGAAGCTCTTGCAGTTTGTTTTCTCTAGAATTAGAATATTTTCTAAGGACCTACAATAGGAGTCTGAGTGTGTATGGAACTTTATTCGAACACTGATGTACTTGAGCACAACAATGTGACAAGAATAAAGACGAGCCCTTTTGATCATCCCTTGTAGCACTGAGAATAGATTAATATTTCTTTAATGCATCCATTATTCTAGCACTTTACTTTAATGCATTTTCATTGAGCAACTAATTTCTAGTTGTTAACAAACACAAGCATGACCACTACGAGCATACATGTAGCACTTGGTAACCTAGAGATGCTTAACGTTTGGTAACCCAGAAGTGCTACATGCATTCAAGATGTGTCTGGAAAGTGAAAATGGGTACTTGTGTTAGGTGAGCTAGGCAGTAAGCTAATTAGATATTAAATTCCTCTATTTTCCATTCTTATAGGTGATTAAATTTATAAAACATAAAATGATAAAAATCATGTACCTCAATTACACTTAAACCATATCTTTGAACTTCACGAATGTAGTTGGGAAGACAACAAACGTTCTCAACGCCCATTTCACTTTCTCAAGGAATTAGTGCACTGGAAAACTTTAGGTGCATAGCATTTAACCAAATAGCGTGTGAACGCCTTAGCGATTCATATGGTTGGGAGTAGGGGTACCTCGTCACTTATCATTGGCATCATTGTTGGGGACCTCTTAGTTGTTGCGTGCAATATCTAGGATTTAGTGAAAATTATTCAAATTGCTGAAACAACCCTTAGCATCATATAGCATCTTAAGATTACTACAACAATTTTAAGAAGCATACTATGTTTTTATTTTCTAACATAAAATGTCTTCTTCTCATAGGAGTGCTTCTCTGCCCAAGTCTGAGTACGTGAGCTAGTGCCTCAACAATACAAAGTGGTACATGCTCATCCTAATGAGTATGTACTTGATTTCACCTTCAACTTACACCAAGATGAATAGCTATGGTGGCATGATATGAAGGGCAACATTGTGTTGTCGCCTGATCGATCCATTTTTGCAATGCTCTAACAAATGCTTATTCATCTAGGTCTCCAAGAACTTCATGTTGAGTATGTTGTGCAAGATACTAACGCTAGGGATTATCATCCCATTGAGGCACAACGTCTATAGGATTGATAGCTAGAATAGCATCATGAATCTGTGAAGGGAAAGGATTTAATGATTCCCCATTCCTACTATACCAAAAAAAGATAGTGGTGAATCCTTCTCTGGGGGTTTTCCATTCAATGAAATTCCTCTCTTTGATTTCGGTAAAGGAGGTCAAAACTAGAACCTGCAGTCCATGATTCATAATCCTAGTTCTGGTAAGAATGGATCCAATGATAAAGAAGGATCCAAAGAGGCAAGTCAAGGCAAGGATGCAAATAAGAAACAAGATCATGATCATGCTTGCGATCACCAAAGACGTGGTAGAAGGCACCGTGACAGTGCTAGTCCTCCTTCCTCTTCACCTTCATCATCATCATCTTCTTCTTCTAGCTCTAATCACAACTATAGGGGATGTGATTGTGATGGAGGTGATTCAAATGACCAACAGGATTGAAATGATCAAAGGGACCATCAGGTAAGGCAAGATCAAGGGCACGAACATTCAAGAGAGGCACATGGCCATGAATGAAGGGGTAGTAGAGGGCATAGTAGGCACTATAATCATGGCCTCAATGAACCTTTGCTTACTACCCAAAGTATGCTCAATATCGTAGAGACAATACAAATTCCAACAAGGCATGTAAAGGATAGTTAGATCAAAAGGCTAGACATGAATAATATTCCTTGATTTAAAGGAGGATATAACTTAGATCCATAGAACCATCTCCAAGCTTTTTAAGATGCATGTGCCTTGCAAAATATAGAAAATGAGTGGACAAATCTTAAGTTGTTTCCACGAACACTCATTAAAGGAGCAAAGAATTGGTATTGATCCTTAGAATTAGAATCTATTAGACAATGGAGTACAATGCTTGAATTATTCAATGACAAGTATCAAACGTACTCTGGAGTGTCCAACTTGAGGAGGTAGATCCAAGGATGGAAACAAGGAACACATGAATCCTTGGATGCCGCCATAGGCGAATACTATTCCTTAATGCATAGATGCCCTAGCCATGGTTATTCTCAACTAGATCAACTTCGTCACATTGTAGATGGGCTTCAATAAAAAATGAGGAGAACCCTTGGTGTCTATGCCCAAGGGCGACTATCAAAATTAAGCACCCTCAAATCCAAAGACTAATCGAGCAAGAAATTAAGAAAGAAAGTGAATTAAGAAAAAGAGAAAGTGTAGAAGAGCACAACCATGATGTTTCCATTCGTAAAAGAGAGGTTTGATTCTATAACAATGAGGAAGAATCAACACTTGATGAGGTAGTGAAAAGGAAAACCTTGTCGCTCCAAAAAATTTCAATCTGAAATTACAACCAAGGTTGATCAATTATGGAAATCCATGGATAATAGATTTCAAGCAATCCTAAATATTAGTAAAGAGTCCAAAGAACAAGGTAGTGATCATGAGCGTAGAAGACATAAGGAGACTAAACATGCCTATCAAAAAGGTAAGGGCAAGATTGCTACAATAGAAGAAGTTGTAGGAAGAAAATCATATGATGATGGTGGATGTGATGCCTACTAGTATGAACATTGTAAGGGATGTTGCTCCATAGTGTCACACTTACAAGGGTTTGAGGTGTACACTTTGAATCCACAACTCGCACAAAGGCAAACACCTAGAAGATTGCCTTATCCTCAAGGAAATTCTAGGCAGTTCTACCAACAACAATAGTATTATCCAAGTGGAACTCCTCCACAACCATATGAGCAATATCACCAGTGGCAGCAACCACAATCATGGGCGCTAGCACCACCAAGGTAGCAATACCCTTACTAACAACATAATCCATATGGGTACTACATTCAGCAACCCTTGTCTCCACATGACTCTTCTAGTCATGCTTTTACTTTCCAATCTCACTACCACCCTTCTAATTATTATAGAACTCATTCTCCACATGCAAGAAGGGATACCACCTCTTACCCTTATCCTCCTCCTATCCCTGCACATGTTCCTTTGCCCTCAACATAGCTACCACTTGCTCCATCCATGTAGGATGAAATTCCTACTTAACTACAGCAACAAACCACTACCAAGACTATCAACATAAAGTCAGCTCATAGCTGAGTGGCTCAAAACATTGATCCTAGAAGAGGCCATTCTTCCATTCCAAAAGTCCTAAAAAGCCCTCACAAATTGATGTCACCAAACACCATGTCTCTCCTCCATCCTCTACATTAAAACCAATCAAGGCCCCTTCAAACCAAACATCTCCTCAAGCTCATGCAATTAGGAGAAATCACACCATATCTGATTGGATCAAGGTTGGCAATCTTCCTAGGAAATTATCTGATCCTAGAAATCCTCTCAGGCTTAGGCATGAATCTAATTTTCTATGAAATGTACAGATCTTGGAACTTGCCACCTCTCAAGAAAAGGAACATTCATCTAGAGTTAGCATACCAATCCATCATTGTTCCTTTGGGATTGGTGGAGAATATTGTGACCACTATCTGTGGGTGGTCTTATCCTGCTGACTTCCTGTTAATCGAGGTTGACAATTGTAATAAGAACTTTCCTATCATTATGGAAAAAGCTTGGCTCAACATCATCGATGTGAGAATAGGCATCCGTGACCTCTCCTTGGAGATTTCCAAGGAGAATGAATTTGGTCTAATTAAGAGAAAGAAAGTTCCATGTATCGTGTATAGTGATACCAAGTGCAACTGTGTCTAGAAGTTATGGTCCATCAAAAGCATATCCACTGTCGCATGCAATTAGTGTGCAACTAAACCTAAAATTCACAAGTACCTATACGAAGCAACCACCAAACCAAAGGGCACCTAGTGGCTGATAGAAAATTTTACAAGTGCACAAAATGCATGGAACTTGCTAAGGACCTAAACAATAGGCTATTGGTTAACATAAAATAGACAAAACCTTTCCATGAGCCAACACAGGCTAGAATAACAAACATCTCCATAGATGGACAATCACATTCAAAATGTTGCATCTCTCCCTTCAAACTCAATTGTGGGGGAGATGACCATCTGTGCTAACTATATAAGTAGCTCCTCAGTTTTTCATCTATTTTTTACACATTTTTGTTTTACACCTTGTTACTTTTATGTCTTTTTGTTTTACACATTCTTTATTTTACATCTTTTTGTTTTCATGTTATTAATCTTGTCTAATTTTTATTTTACAACATCATTAGTATGTTTTCTTTTTCTTGAATATTTTACAATTTTTTATATATTTTTCTTTATTGGGATGTGATTTTCTTATCTTGTTTTAATAATAAGCATCTTATTGTTAACTGGGTACAGTGTGATTTAATTGATGTGGACATGTGCTATCTAGTTATTTGATTATTGGTGTCTAGATTCTAGCTTTGAATTTTGTTATGGATAATTAGGACATGGTTTCTCATTTATGCAATAGGTAGTGAGTTCACAACATCCACCCATCCACAAACTCTATGGTTTTCCTTATTCTAGAAATCTGCAGTCCCTTTTTCATTAATAAAACTTTAACGAATTTTTGACTTTAGTAGTTTCCAAATTTGGAAAGGATTCAAAGGTTTGAACAAGGTGTGACTTCAAGGGGATTTGGTGTGTGCCTTTCTGTTTGCCTAGGTGCATGTGTGTTTTCATGGATTTCTTACTGTTCCATGTCGACCAATAAAAGGAAGCTGAATAAGTCTTTGCATGGTGTGGTTCTCATCATAAAAAAATGATGGGAATTCAAAGCACATCCCTTAGACAAAATAAACACATACGTATTTTCATAGTGTGGTTCCCATTTCAAAAAAATAATGGGAATTCAAAGCACACTCCTTAGACAAAATAAACATATACGTCTTTGCATGGTGTGGTTCCCATTTCAAAAAAAATGATGGGAATTCAAAGCACATCACTTAGACATAATAAATAGGCGACAATCACTAGTTATGGGACTAGAAAGACATCTTACCCATGCTTGAAGGTCCCATCTAACTAAGCCCCTTTTTCACTTCCTACTTCTTTTTTCTTCTCTAATAAGGAATAGCGGTTGTTCTATGGGAGCACACTTGTGTCTCAGGGGGGTGGACTCCTCTTTGAATGACAATGCAATGTCATTAAACATGGTTGGTTTTGGTCTAGACTAATGATGGATTTTATTAGGTCATTTAACCACAAAATTCACAAGGGATTTCATGTAACCTTAACTAGGAACTTCATTCCACTCTATCTCATCCATCTATGTTTTCCATGTCGCACCTCACTACTAGTTTCATGTTCTTGTTTAATGTGTCAAAATTCTTAGATAGTTTCTCCTGGGTTCTTGTACTTAACCTTCCGTAACCATTAATCATCCATGGAGCCTATGGACTCTTTGGTTTGAAGTTAGGCAAGGGCATAAAAGGCTTATGCCTACTTTGGGAAGGACCCACTTGCATATCTTTTGGTTAGGTTAGTTAAGTTATTTATCCTTAGACATTCTTATAATCAAATCCTTTTGTTTACCTCATTAATGACATCCAATTATAGACATCTTCACAACATTTTTCAATGAACTTTTATTTTTATTGTTGTGAACTCTTAAACCCTCTTTAAGCATTTCATCCTATTTGAACTTTTTCAAATTTAATGGACTGCTTATCTATTTTACCCTATTTGTCAGTCTTCCCACTAACACTCCTAAAGGAATCAATGTACCACAATCACAACCTAGCCAAGTGTAACCATTGACAAGACAAGGTACTTAACACCTATGTGTTACACATTGCATACTAATTTGTGATTCTATTGTCATTGTAGTGGGAAGCATGGACTAGAAGAGGGTCTATCTTCACTAAGGATAATGCAGCAGTATCACATGGCGAGGACCATTCATGATCATTGGATCTTCTCTCTCACTCTTTAGTTGCCAAGAGGAGTTGGATGTTGGTTTTATCCAAGGTGTTCACTTCTCTTATCATGAACATCCAATTTTGTATAAGACTGTAAATCTGTGCACTTGGGCACTCAGAGTCTGTTTGTTCCATCTAACTCAGTTTATGTGTCAGTTAATAATCCCATACATACCCAATATTTTGTAAGAAACTTGTTCCTCCTCTTCTTCACTTGAGAACAAGTTTTCATTTAGTCATGGGTGTATGATGAGTCATGATTTAACTGGCTCTAATATCGGAGCTTCGACATCAAGTATCTAATGTTGAAGCCCAGGATGCGATGTCAAGTATTTAATATCATGAGGTATATGCCGGCCTATAAATATAGCACTTGGGCTTAGTTTTTATCAAGTTTTTCATAGTTTTTTCATAGTGCAATGAAGCTCTTGCAGTTTGTTTTCTCCAAAGTTAGAATATTTTTTGAGTGCCCGCAACAGGAGTCTAAGTGTGTATGAAACTTTATTCGAACACTAATGTACCTAAGCATAGTAGTGTGATGGGAATAAAGATGAGCCCTTTTGATCATCCTTATAACATAAAGAATAGATTAATATTTCTTTAATGCATCCATTATTTAAGCACTTTACTTTAATGCATTTTCATTGAGCACTTAATTTCTAGTTATTAATGAACACAAGCATGACCACTTCGAGCATACGTGTAGCACTTGGTAACCCAGAAATGCTTAATGTTTGGTAACCCAAAAGCACTACATTAGTTTAGGATGTGTTTGGAAAGTGGAAACAAGTACTTGTGTTAGGCTAGCTAGGTAGTAGGCTAATTAGATATTAAATTCCTCTATTTTCCATTCTTGTTGTAGGTGATTAAATTTATAAAACATAAAATGATAAAAATCATGTACCTCAATTACACTTAAACCATATCTTTGAGCTTCAAAAGTGTAGTTGGGAAGCCAACAAACGTTCTCAACGCCCATTTCACTTCCTAAAGGAATTAGTGCACTAAAGAGCTTTAGGTCCATGGAATTTGACCAGATCGCCCGTGAACACCTTAGTGATTTGTATGGTTGGGCATAGGGGTACCTTAACACTCATCAACATGTTTAATCAAACTTTAGCCAAGACTTTTTCTTTTTTGGTCTTCCAAAAGAGCCTTTTGTTTAAAGGAAGATCTTTTATTACAATATTTCATGATGAAGCCATAATTTTCCTTAATACAACCATCCATTTTCTTATGTAACACTCATTGTCTCTTTAGCATAACTAACTTCCTCCATGTGACTTAAGCAAGAAATTAACAAAAGGCTTCAACTTCAAGAAGAAGCAGATATGCTTCTAGAAGTAAGATATTATAAGAAGTCTACATTTTCACTTAAAATTCACATAAAAGAAAGTGTTTTTGAACATACTCTAATTTTTCCCAATCATGTATAGAAAGAGAAGGTTCCCATGCAACACACATATCTCATAATATAGGTTGGACAAGACTGCAAAAAAGTTTCCTTCTAATCTCCTATGCCAAAATTCGTTTCTTACTATAATTATTTCTTAGAGTAAATAAAGCTCGCATGCCACTTGAAACCCTTTGAGCAATAAGGGTATTCCAACTATAATTACTATGAATTCAACTCCCAAATATTTATAAGATTAACATATATTAAGTATTTTTCCACTAAGAAAAAATTTATTTTCTATTTTAGTATCACAAACTAGAATTTTAGTCTTATCAATATTAACTTTTATACCAAAATGGTTGTAGTAGTCATAGAGGATTTGAAGCATATAATTTAATCCTATAGTTGATATTGCAATCAAGGCCACATCATCTATAAATAGAAGCATGTTCAAAAATAATCCATTCACTAACCTAGCATGATTAGAGGCATTTTCCATCAATTCCTCTAATTCATCTAAAGTATGTCAAAAAGGATAGGGGACAAAGGAAAGCCTTATTTAACTCCTACTAAACTATTGATAATTGTTCCTTCTCTAGTAAGAGTATCTTCAATAAGAATGTTAACCATCTCATAGATTCTTTTAGCAATAGAAAGGAGATCTTGTAGAATGTTAATGCTATCGAGTTTCTTCCAAAGGTTATCTTGAGCAACAAAATCATAGGCCTTAGGAAAATCAACAAAATAGATAAAAGTTTTATGGTTGGGGCTTTTTGTTTTCTCCACACAATAATGCAAAGTTATCACATGGTCTACAATAAAATGGTTTTTTCTTGAAGCCTACTTGTGATTGAGCATGAAGACCTTGTATTTTTGTCCACAAACTAATTTTATTCTCCAAAATAGTGCCCAAAAGCTTAGTAAAAATTGAATTGATTGCAACCAATCAATAATTATTAAGATTTTTCCTATCTCCCTTTTTGAAAAAAAAAAAAAGACTTCTCGACTTGAACACCAAGAGTGATCCAAACCATGTGAAAGCCCTTTATTAAGAAAGTTGCAAGCTACTTTCCATACCAATAGACCAAGTCATTTAAGAAGTTCTGCATATAATCCATTAACATCAACACCTTTCCTAGAAGATAACCTTTGAGTTCCTATAGAAATATCATCAAGGGATAACTCAAGAATACTAAAGTTATCTTGCATAGTAAGGGAAGCCTCTTGATTAAAAAGGTTATTAAAGAAAGTTTGAATACTAGATAAGAAAAAATCTCAACCATTTTTCTATATGTCTCAAAAGATTCCAAAAGCTTTTTGGATTAGATTTGAGCTCATTGATTTTTTTTTTAACTCTTCTTTAATGAACTTCATTTTTATAAATTGAATAAGCTTTCTGTAATTCTTTGGCATTGAAACATTAAAATGTGAAGCTAAAACATCTTTATGAACTATTAAGCAATCCACATCAAACCAAAGTTATCTACAAGCAAGCACTTAAGAGCTATAGACAAAAGAATATTAGTCAAATCTAGCTCATTTTCATAGTCAAGGGTAGTAGATATTAGTGCTGAAAAACCACATGCCACCACCTAGAGTCTCAATAACTATTATCAAACACAAGGATTTAAGGGCAAACTAGGCTTTAACAATCACAACATGTAAACACATCAAAGTTCACATAACATAGGCATAACAGTTAGTAGCATAGCAAGGTTGTTAAGGATAAACATATAAACAACCAAATTGAGACACCATCACACACAAATACTACAAATAACTCAAACACACAACAAAATACCATAATACTCAAGCTAGCTAGGATGAATTCTTAAAGCTACACACATGTAGCCATAACTTCCCTTCTTTGAAGAGTAAGGAAGGTGCCCACACCAAAGCCTTAGACTTAGCTACTTACATACACTTTTGACACATTACGCAAGAAATCCAAACTATGCAATTTTCAAAGGGGCATGCTTGTTAAGTTAGCATGGAACCTAAGATGTACCTTTACACTTTTTGTCACCTCTCTTTTAAAGAGGTGTAATCTTCGAACCACCAACAAGATATAGTCTTACATTCTTCCTACTTGAAAGAGGTGACATTAGAGGAGCATAAAGCCATCATCCATATAGTTCTCCAATGTAAAAAAAAATGGAATGGATATTGAAGATATTGAACAAATCAAAGCCCATTTGAATAGCTTTAACCAAGAAAGTTCATCAACTAGGATTATTAACTATGAATGTTAAACTCAACTTAGCACTTAGAAAAGTTCACGCAACCTAGGTCAAGCAAGATCCAATGCTTATTCTTTTTCATTCAAATAGAACCAACCTTTTTACATAAAGTGAATCATGTACATCCACATGCGAACTATTCCCCTACTTTTTTAGTTAATATGGTGTAAGATTTACTTTTACTTTTTAACAATGATAGCAATCACAAAAATTAACAATTATACGTCTTAGTTATGTTAAAATGGTGAGGCATGGACATTGTCCCATGTCCATATGCTAAGTTCTAAGTTGAGTGTGAGCTCAACATAGGTTATTCACAAGTCTTTGGTTGGTCATGGTGGTGACTACAGTTGCAACTAATTGCAAGTTGCAATAGATGATTTCTCCTTTCGTCTAGTCATGAGGTAGCAGCAACTTGGGCATAAGTTGTGGTCTAGGTTTTATTAATGATTGCAAGCTTATATCAATTGAGCTAAGGTTGCAATCTAAGAAAAATCTAAAAGCCAAGAGTAGTGCAACTTAAGCACAAGCTAAACATGGCCTAGGCACTACCTAGGTGTAATATATATTGCAAGACTAGAGCTACAAAGATGCAATGCGACTAGGTCATGAGTGAGATGCGACTAGCTCATGAGTGAGATGCAACCTAGGCATGACCTCTATTCTAAATGAGCCTGTTACGAGGGCAATGCAAGGGTCTTGAACTTAAAAATTTTTGAAACTTGAACCAAGTGCAACTATCTTAGATGTGGTGAGGACAAAAACAAGAAAAAGCAAGCCCAATTTGCAAGATCTGAAGATTACAAGCCCACTTAAGGGTTAGCAATCCTCCAAATAGGCTTCATGGCTCTACATATATTGTTTAGCACTCTTAATTTTGAAAATAACAAGCACTTAAATAGAGAAGCACAAAAGACATGAAAACATCAATGATTTTGAGAAAGATCTTTAATCACTCCTAGCATCTAGATTTGCTAGTAGAAGGTTACATCCTTGATGCTACAAGTTTCCAATGCTTGATGTTCAATTTAGGAGGAGATAAAAGGTAAATGACCCAATCTCCTTGACATGCAGGAAACCCTCAAAAGAGGGTTGTAGATATTCCAAATTTTGTACATTGAAATAAAAATAGAAAATTTGTATTCAAGATGGGTTGAACCTTGTGACAAGGGAAAACATGCATCCTTGTCCAAGTAACCAAGAAATATTTACAAAGTATCAAACACATCATTTGAAGCATAAACATATAATTGAAATATAAATAAGCATGTAAACATGAGAGAAATGTTTAAAAACTTAAATTGAGAGTTTCATATATGAGATATCCTTCAATTGATGAAAGGATAATTATGAGAAGGAATTGAGAGACTTGCTTGAGAGAAATGAAGTGTGAGAACCATGAAAGTTTCAACTCATGATGAGAGAATCATGGTTGAGTGCAAGAAAGAGAAAGAGGCTGAAACCTTGAAGAAACTTCAATACAATGAACATACAAAACTCACACAAAATGAGAAGAAGCAAGTCTAAAATTCTTCTTCAAGCTTCCAACTACAATAATATTTAATGATGGGGTATCTCTCAATTTATACCTGCTTGGAAGGGATACTATTACCCAAAATGGCATGCTTCAACATGAAGGCTCATTAATCCCACTCTTTCCTTTTAACTTTAGCTTATTCTTAAATTTTTCTACCCAAATAAACATTTAACCCATAACTTCTAAACATCAAAGGACCCATGTGTAACTTCAATATAAATAAGGAATATAAAGGAAACCTCTTACTTAACAAGCCAATGAACTAACCACTTTGATCCATTTAACACTCTTCAACATGAACAAAAGGAAACAGAGTGAGCATAAAAGAGGTCGAACACATTCACGCTATCCTCCACAAAACACATTCAGGCGAGACTTAAATTAATTATATACCTCAGGCCAATTTCTTGTGTATAATTCAGGATGCTGGGTGTCAGAAACCGAAACCGAAACCAAGGCACCGTGATATATTGAATTATAAAAGAATATAACAGTGCTTTACATGTGAGGCTTGAGTAGCAAGTTTTTCCAGCAAATACTCCTCAGACAATGAATTAACTGATCCACCACTCGTAGAAGCATTTTACCTCGGTCCGCATATAATTCCAGATCATAATATTTTATAAAAGAAAGACTCCTGAACACTCTAGTTCACGATTATTGCTTCTCAACAGGCGACGTATTGTATTATACTATTTCAAAACTTCTAATGTTCGAGAAAGCATGGGAGTATGGCAAAAACCTTGGGCATCATACAAAACAGTAAACAGCTTGTGTGCTAGTAACATCAGAAATTTGGCCAAATAGACTACACAAATTCAAGCGTGTCCAGGTCCCATCCCGTTTCAGCAAAGAAATAAAAAAACCCGAGAGTCAAGTATAGACCAAAAACCAAGAGGAGATTTGAAGCGGGTTCGTATCTGTATACCACCAGTTACAACTTTGTACATCTTGAACCTGCTAGATACAACCATAGGTTTAAAACAGAGACCAAATTCAACGTATTTCCACCCTATTTTATAACCAAGCTTCTTTTAGAACTTGATTTCCCCTTTCTCTTTACAGGGAAGTCATCCTCATCGTCATCGTCTTCAAATTTCTTTTTGCCTTTTTTATCGTTTTCAACAACATAAATTGAAGTGCTACGAGAACCATTATCATCTGTTTTTTCCATATCCTTTTCTTCCTTGGGACGCCAAATAAATAAAGACCTGCAAGCGTGCAGTATAATGACTTATAATGACTTCAAATCCATACATTTGAACAGAATCCAGCCCAAAAATTTCAACGAATATGCTATTGATGATGCACATTATGTAACTGAATAAAAACCTAGAGAGCGAAAATTTCAACCTCGAGCTTCCAGATGCCAGAACATCTTCTCGTGGATGTAATTTATTTACTGGAGTGATGGTGGTTATGTTTGGGTCCACAACTTCTGCAACTAGTTGCCCATTACTTGTATCAATAAAATCAATAGGATGAAGAGCCACACCATTGTAGTTCTCGCTTATATAACGCCCAATAACTGAGAGATTCTCAGATGGATCCTAACAGTTAAAAAAAAAAACAAAAGACATTTTTGATAAGTCAACCATGCAAAACAAACATGAGAAAATCATCACTGGAAAGATTGAAAAACACTGATAAAACCTTTGGATCCCACTCAGCACGAAAGCTGGTTAAATAGCGATTAAAATCATGGCTATGTACAATCTCACGGCTTGGAGATGTAAGATCGCCAAAGATTGAATCCCAAATGCGTATTCGATTATCAAGGCATGTTGTCATTATTTTAGTTCCTGTTCGTGGTGAGAAATAAGCACTGCTCACAACCCGTGTATGTGGCAATTCAGCAAGGCATAAACCAACTCCTAAATTCCGAATATCCCATAGACGCGCCTGCATCATATAGATTATCACGGTTCAGCTGAACTCATGGGAAATGTGTTTACATATATATTTTTGGGAAAAAAAAAACAGTGAAACTACAAAGTAGTGCAAGCCATGCAAAACAGTTTCTGTCCACTTGAAAAATGAACACCAACTATTCATTCAAATGTTAAGGATACCCACAAAATGATCATTGCCACAGCTGAGCATGATACCAGATTCAACTGGGTTAACATGAAGTCCAACAACTTTGGAACCTTTCTTGTGAATCAAGACTCCTTTGCCTGCTTTATTTGTACGAATGTCAATCCTACACCAACAAGTCACGTCGATGTAAGAGCAGCTCATAAAATGATCATATGAAAACATTCCACACGTAGTTGTCAAGATGTGAACTTATGCTTGGGCAAAAAATCAAGCTACTGCAAACAGTGCAATAATCCATTATTTCTACTTTCTATTTGAATTCACAATTGTTACCTACCTTAAATTTTTCACCCTAAAAATACGACTAGGACAAAATCTTTAAACAGTAATATCATCATATTGGTGCCTTCATCCCAACATGGGCTGACCCTGTTGAAATGGATTTGACGATAATTTTTCTACGGCAGACTGTCTACCTAACACCATAGTCACTCCCTGAATCTGAATCTGCTTCATCCTAAGCCTTATGGTGTTATTCAACCAGTTCAGTTTTACCAAATTATTTTGCATAGAGCCTGTACACATCTCGGTAACTAGTTGCTCTGAATAAGCTATAAATTAATATTTGTAAGTTCAATACAAGCACAACTAGCAAAATCTACTAAAATTTCAATGAACATACGAAACAGCTAAGATGCTGCAATTCTTAACAGTTATTGTTTTCAGTCACATTTTGTTATTAGGCAAAAATGGCTCAAATCAAAAACAAATTGTGTGAACAGTATGAAATGTCATTTGAAAAGGTAGAAAGTAATATATTGTTTCACTTTATTTGTTTTGCAATATCAGATATGATAAATTAATATCAATCGGAAATGTATAGCAAGCGAAGTGAGAATCAAGCAAAAACATGTCATTGCAATAAAAAACTACACCCAGAATATACTGGGGCTGCAAGATGGGATGCTGAACTCCACACTTTGAAAGATAAGGTGTGAAATATTGTAAGAATACTAATATGTGATAATACATCAGTTCAGACGGGTATGGGATTGCAAAAATCACCATTTTCGATTAGCAAACGTATGTTCGACATAAAAAGCATCCGTCAGGACTATCTCTTTGGAAAGGAAAATTAATACCTGTATCTTGCTTTGGACACTTTAAAACAAAATACCAGATAAAATATACAACAGAGGAGACAACTTTTACTGCAGGAAACCCAATTCCAGTCTTGTATCTAATTACACAATCATGGTCTTAAACTTCTCTAGAGAAGGAGGGTGCTAGGGTTAATTTGGCTGCTCAAGTTGATGTTAAATGTGCTACTGGAATCACTCTGCCAGCTTCACAGTTTCCCCTAATTTTCAGACTGTGGGTAGCCCATTATTCTTTTTCCAAAAATAACGCAGGCAAGCCAGACTTTTTTATAAAATAAATAGATAAATTTCTTCCAAAGATGACAAAAGCTAAACACTGGTGAACTTCAAATTTTCAGTTTTTTTTTTTCAATATAAAAGGAGTAAAATACACATGATCAAATCTAAAAACAAAATTTGAATAGCAAAGTATAGCATAATATGATCGTTCATGACCAGAGGCTAATAGTTGTAACTTATTATTCATTTATTCTATAACAGACTTATTTCAGGTTTCACAAGCTTTGCATTGCACTCCTTTGCATCAGTTCAAGTCATGCATTCATTTTCCCGATCCATATCTTAGCCACCAAAGCATCTAAAAGACGCAGCAGTCTAGAAAAGGGTAGGAAAGCATGCTTCTATGAAATATAGCAAAGTGGTAATAAAACAAAGAATACACATACTGGATTAAAAACTGCATTTTAAATTTTACAGGCAAAAAATAGCTATCCTCTTACTGGTAAAGGAATCCAAAATTGTCTGCCACAAATGCAATAGATTTGTCTGGGTTGATATCCATGCCATACAGCATTCTCCATGTTGATGGTCCCTGTTCAAATTCACCAAAAGCACTAAATAAATGGCAGCGTGCTTTAGAAGCCAAAAGATAACTAATTAGGCAGGGATAAGACATCGTACATTCCATCCATCTGGGTTAAGGTCTATTAATTGAGTTGGAATGCCTGTTTCTATATCAGTATAGCTTACTGTACCGTCAGATCCTGCCGTAAATATCACTCCATCATTAGCAGGATGAAATCTGAAAGCATAGGAAAGAAAGTCATAATTTTCAAAAATGCAGTTGTCTAACATAAATAACCTCGGTAAAGAGAAATTCAATTACAGAATGTGTAAAGGAACTTACTTGATAGTATTGACAATGCAGGAATGCACGTTATCATAGACACTCTTTTCATCTACCTTCTTATAATCCCAGATGGCAACATGACCTCTCTTTTGGCATAAAAACATTCAAGAATTAAAAGTTCTTACTTAATAAAGAGAAATTAGAAGAACTTGTAGAAAATACAAAAGAAAAGAACCCCTAAAATGTGCTGTGGCAGATCCAACCTTGTCGCCAGAAACAAGAATATTGTTATTGGTAGGATGAAACTCTAGGTAAGTTACTCGACGACTATGCAACCTAATAATTGCACAATCAACCATGTTGGGAATCACGTATGTTGGCTTTATCTGGAAAATCATTAGATGCCCAAGTTAAAAAGAATTAATTAATTACAAAAGAATAAATTAATGCTTCTATACTCTTCAAGAATATTTAAATAACTCAGAAGCATCAAATCAGAATATTGACTTAAATTATATTTGCTTTAGAAATGATATTGTCGCACTTTCACCTGACCCAGAGTGTTAGAGAATGCATTGTAATCAAACACAGATAGAAACTTAAAGCAGTAGAATATGAAAAGCTAAATTGAAAAGGAAACATAATTTCTTTATTGTTATTAAAGGAAAAAATGTTACCATTTTGACATGACTTCTAATTTGTCGGTCATGCACGTAGTCAAAAACTCCCAGAGAGTATTTACGTGGAGCAGGCACAACTCCATATTCAGTTGCAACACGATGTGGGCAGGTCATAGTTGTATGTCCTGGTGAAAAAAGAGAGAGAGAGAGATTATCGTAGAAGAGAAAAGAATTAATGCTTCTTTCATTTTAGATCCATACATAAATTCTTGCTGAAAGTTATGTTTAGAGAATAGATACCAAAGAATGACAAAGTCTTACCAGGTTGTTTACAAAGATAACAAGGCTTTTTAGGGCAATCAATATAAGTAGCTCCTTTAAATCCTGCTTCATGGCCCTTCTGTTTACAAACCTGTTCATACACACCATATCTAAGCCAGTAGAATCACTTTTCAGAAGAACTTGAATAATTCAAAACATATTGGAACATGGCTGCATTAACAAATTGTGTTTTTCTCCCATGTCACTTGATTAAGCTGGCCCATTGACTATCTTTAATTAATATATTTCAAATTTTGAAACTATAAAAATGTTTTACAATCTTTTACTAGTATCTTTTATATTTGTACCAAAACGTAAATATGCTATACACCAGATCTACTGCTTACGAGGAAAAGCAATGGGTTAAATATATTACATGGGGCGAAGTATACTTGAACATAAACGGAACTTTCCCTCATCATCAGAATTATGATACACTCAACTCAGAAATTTGGAATTGGATGTAAAAGTGACAGAACATCAACCTGCTACTATATCTCAACATGAGATGAAACTGTTCTTTTAGTATTGTCCTAGACCCTGGGGATCTATTGGACTAGTTCAGTTTCAACATTTTTTGCACAATGCCTTGCATATCAAAAAGTCACATGTCTTGTAGGATGTAAGTCACACACCTTAACTAACAAGCCAACTAAAAATATCTTTGTTTACTTTCCAAAAACTTTGATATTCTGTTGGCAAATTGTGATTCAGTGGTGATAAGGTCCAGCGAAAACCACTCAGTCATCTTAACAGCAGTAAAGCGCCATGTGTGCTAAACGATAATATTAGAACGAGTCTGGATAAAAAAGACGAGCAATCTATGCATCATGTAAGTTCACTGTCAGAAAGAAGTTGCATTCGTGTAAACGTATTTGTATTTTATTTTAAAATCCCCCAAAAATTTTTATTTATTGATTTCATAATTTCACGAGCTTTTCTCAAGCGTCTCTACATAGCATTCTGCCTATAACCATAAAATAACGGCATAGTCCACATTCAATGGAAAAAAAAAAGCAATGATATTTGGTTTTATGTCATTAACTTCTATTGTTAAGAACACTGAATTTGAAAGTATCCTAAGGAGCGAAACCACCAAAATCAAAAAGCCCCAAATCAAAGAAAAGTACAAGGAAAATAGCTCGTATAACACCACATTCAGTATGAAACAAGCAAGTTCAATGGATTATTGAACCATGGCAACAACCATCTCCAATGGTTCAGAAAATGTAAAAAAGCATGGTTCATACCAGCAAATGCCCTGCAGTTTTATATAAGCACAAGGTATTCAAAAGATATACTAGACTACAACAACTCCAATGAATGGGCTGAACAAGTGACATTACTTCGACAAAGCAAGATTATATCAGAGCATACTCTCAACTGTACAAGAGCAATGCTCAGATGCAAGAAACTGAAAAATTCGAAAGCACACAAGAGCCAATCCAACTGTCAGGACCCACATAAATAAAAGACTTTCTGTGTGTCAACGGTGCCAGTGAAACAGGGAATCCTGAGCAATAACCAGTTGATAAGAATGTACCTTGGACAAAGACGTCAGGTTCTAGGAAAACAAAATATCCTACAAGCCAAACAAGGGTCCTGAGACAGAAATCCCAGTACACCTAAACAGATTGATCTGCATAAAACAATGATGAAATATTTAAAAACCTCAAATCCATTTATAAAACAAAGTCTCTAAAAAAAATCTGAACCGGGATAGACTTGAAGAAAACAAAAACGTCGATTACTCTGAAATTGAATATGAGGAAATTTCACCAAAAATGCTTTGGTACCCTGGTCCAGTTTACTGTAACATAAGAATAGACCTGAAGTTGCTTTAATTCGCTGCTTTACCAGGGGACATTTGTTACTAGCTAGACAATTCCCAGACCACAATTTTTCTTTTCCCCACTTTTTTGGGTTTATCGCCATGAACTTACCATGCACGGGTAAACCCGAAACTACAATCCCCTGGCGATGCATCAATATGTTGCCTCGCAGCAATAAACCCATAACATAATGGAACAGTTCTTGAGCAAACCAAAGAGAAATAATACAGTAACAAAATACAAAAGCAGGCAAGAATGCCAAAACCACAGGCGGGGACAGAGGAATTGAATAAGCAGAAAGACCTTGCAAACTTTTTGCAGGCTGATTGCAATGGAGCGTTTTCCGCTCTTGTTTGGGGCATCCTCATTTTGCTTGTGCTGTATCGGCTCTTCTTCTTCTTCTTCGTCTTCCTCTTCATCAGCGGAGCTTTCTTCTTCTTCTTCATTATCAGAGTCTGAGTCTCTGGCAATGGCCACTCTGGGGAACCTGCTGCTGCTTCTTGTGCGTCCCGCCATTTTTGAATAACCGAGGCTGCTTCTTCTTCTTCTTTCTTCTTTCTTCTTCAGCAGTTGCGCAAAAACAACAAATCTGGTGAGGATGGACCACCTATTTCTTGGCCTGATTTTTTGAAGTCGCAGACGTGGTGTCTCCGGATTCACAAGCGGGTCTTGGCATGTAGAGTTAGTTTTACTGCGCTCATTTACGGGAATGAGAATCAGAAGGAACTCATCGCCACTGCATCGCAGTCGTCTTCTAATACAACCGCCCCGTCAGTCACGGTTCCTTTGTTTTCCCTTTTCTCTCACTAAATATCTATGCCAAATGGAGGAGCATAAAAACACCGTGCAATCTATGAAGAGGGAGCCATAGGAATGGTACTTGAGGCTCTCGGTTTCAAGCAAAAAAGCTTTGAAGAAAAGCAAACTATTAATTTATTTTCTGTTGTATTAGTTTCTTTTTTATTTTTGAAGGTTTGCGGAGGGGAGCTTTATCTTTTGTTATTATTTGTTCATTATTTTTGAGTGGTGTTGTTTGATGTTTAGAAAGAGTTCTTCTTTTTATAAGAGATTCTTTAGTATGAAGTAAAAACCTTGAAGGTGCTTCTAAACAAGGGCAATGCCTAATCCTTTTCCTACCCAGAGAGAGTTTTCTTTAGGGTTGGTTGTAAGGATGTTTTCATCTCCAACATATTAGGCTTTTTTTAGACTCTCTCTTCATTGATTTGACTAATTTTTCTTATATTATTATTTATATTTTTGGGGTCTAACACCCCACCCCACCTTTTGGTTTTGTAATGAGAATAAATGATATGTACCATCAAAATGATACTTTTGTATAATATAGATAAATGCAAAATGAAAATCTTAGTGTTTAAAATTACTACTTGCCGCACATGTTTACTAATTCTCATTGTTTATAAGAATGTGTGGGAAACAAGTTGCTAGTTCAAGCTACATCTTTGACAACTTTATATGTTATGTAAGTTTTATAAAAGAATTATGTCAACTATATGTCTTGGAGCATATAAAGTGGTATGAATCTTGTTATAGAAACCTTAGGTGATAGGTTTAATTAACTTTGCCAATGTTGGTCTCAAGCCCATATATGAAAGAAGGCTTGTCAAATATAAAAGCTTGTCAAATCTCATGGATGAGTTTTTTTTTTTTTTTTTCAAATTTTACATATGCTAAGGCATTCTCTAGATGCAATGTGCAGCAGCCATAGTGTTGACCTTTTGGTATGTCAAAACCTTATAGAAAATGGAGAATGTATGATAAGTAGTGGAGTAGTCCAACACCCAACCATATAAGATACAGGTGTTCACGTGTGGCCCAGTCAAATTTTGTGGACAAGGCAATGTAATTATGCTAGTAATTAATTAGAGTTCACGATCATTGTCTTCCCACATGAGCCAGTAAAATCAAAACATATGGTTTAACTCACAATGAGGTGTATGATACTAATGTTGTATAGGCCATATTACTCCTAATATACATAAAGTAAATGGAATGGTTCCTAAATCTAAGTGACAATAGACAAAGTTTAATCTAGCCTATGCGATGAGCATCCAGTCCTAACCTTCTATTCACACCTTGGACTTCATGCAACTACTATTGGGGTTACCAAGTACCTCACTACTAGGCATACCAAGTGATAGTAATACAAGGTTACCAAGCAACTACACTTAGTGCTCAAGATCAGTCGTACCCATTTAGCTTAACAACAGTAATGATAAAGTGCATAGAAAGTAAATCAGTAACTAGAGAAAACAATAAACATTAAGCCAAGTCAAATTAGGAAAATTATTCTAAGTGTAAATAGTAAAGAAACTAGGTGATGTTGTAATGATGCAAAGTAATCTCGATCTTTATTTCCATGCATGAAACATGTCCAAGTACATTCCACTTGAATAAAGACTCCATTCAATTATTAAACATCACACTACGGGTATACACTCCTAAGTGCTAAGTGCTAAAATCAAGAAAACAAACTAATGGAATTTCACTAAGTGTGAAATGAAACTGTTGCTAGACCATGCACCTAAGTGTCATATTTATAGGCCTGCATATGTCCACGATATCAGATATGTGACATTATAGCTTGTGCCTCGATATTAGGGATCTGATATCGTAGCTCCAATATTGTTGTTGACAAAATTTCAATTTATCATATCCCCACAATTGATTGAAAACTTATCCTCAAGCTAAAACAAAATGAGGATAGAGCTCCTTACAAAATTGGGAGGTAGATTCACATGACACTGACCATTATATACATAATTCTCTAATGTCACAGTAGAGTTTACAAAAATGACACAAATCATGATAACTTTATAAAACAAAACAAAACAAAATTTGGCGAAGCTAGATGTAGCCTTATGTGATTCCATGTGGTAGTGGCTCTTCCATCAGTTGCTTCCCCTTATCCTCAAACTTCTGGAATTTGTATCAATTCAAGAGTGCCTAAAGTTTTTCTTCTTCTATTTTGGGATCATGAACTGTCCATGCTAATGAACCAATGTTTGATGGAATCAACATGTCCCATGGGCATGGTAGCTATGGAAACATTTGATTTACTTTGACAAATGACATTACGAACTACCTTCTCTCCTTTTCGAATGATCTAGCCTTCTCTCATAATTCATGGTAGTCTAATAATCTTCTGGCCAGGTTTGCTACTACATCTTTTTGCCCATGGTAGTCGACCTTTACTACTTTCAGTTCAAAGTTTGCTACTTGGAGTTTTTGTAAAGCATTTTTTTGATCTGCAAACTCTTTCTCGTATAAGGCATATGTGATCGCTACTTGCTGTTATAGCTTATTTTTGGGCTTGCTTGCTATTAACATGGCCAAGTTAGCATAACGGAGGTTAGTTAACCCCATGTACTCTTTTAGGTCCTTAATCTATAAGTCTTTGTTTTTCACTTCCGCTTGGTGGACAAGGGCATAACTATTGATGAAGAGTCTTCGATCAATTGCATCAATGGAATGTCATCAATGCGACCCTATTGACAGGATCTCATCAATGTAGGGTTTCCCATGTTGACATGTACCAATTAACATAGAACCCTAGCAAGTCTATAAATATGACACCCCAGCTAAGTTAGTGGGGAGTTAGAATTTCAATTACTAGTGGAACTCTTGTAGTTTGTTTCCGTAAAAGATAGAATAATTTTCTAAGTGCTCACAGCAGGAGTCAAAGAGTGTACAGATCTTTATTCAAGCACTATTGTACCTAAGCATTGTAGTCTATGCAGCAATAAAGATGAGCCTTTTGATAAACCTTGCATCATTTGGACTAGCTTAATGATTTATTTTTGCATTTTATTGTTTTTCATTAATTAAGAAACTAATTAAGCTAAGATGATTAAGACTCTAAGCAAGTAATTAAGCTAAATAGAGTAGCATACATAAGAACGACCACTTCGAGCATACGTATAACACTTAGTAATCCCAATAGTGCGTAATGCTTGGTCATCCAACAATGTTGTACATGTTCAAAATGTGTACGAAAAGTGAAACCAAATGCTTATGTTATGATAGTTAGTAATTAATTAGCAATTAAATTAGTTGAACTAGTTAATTAATTTATTATCAATCCATTACCAACCTTAGGCAAAAAAATATAAAATACTAAAAATCATGTGCCTCAATTACACTTAACCATACAATTGAGCCTCACAAGTGTAGTTGGAAAGACAACGATCTTTCCATGATTAGATTCACCTTCTAGATTGAATCTTGTGTATGAGAACACTAGGAATCCACAAAATTCAACCAAATCATGTGTGAACATCTTAATGATTTGTATGGTTGAACATAGGAGTAACTCATCGCTCATCATTGGCATCGTTGCTAGGGATTCATAGCTAATACCGTGCACTATTAATCTAGGATTAGTAAAAATTACTCAACATTGTTGAAATGAACTTGACAAAGTTAAATCATAATAATTAATTAAAACTATATTACAAGCACACTAAGAAACTGTTTCTAATAAAAATATCTTCTTCTTCTCACGAGCAAGATGATTCTAAGTCAACAGTACCACAAGAATGTAGAGTGGTGTATACTCATCCTGATGAGTTTGTATCCTATTTCACTTACATCCTCCATTAAGATGAACAAATGCAGTGGCAAGACATGGAGGGGAACATTGTATTGCCACTTGACTAATTTATTCCTAAGATGCTAATCCAAACTCTTACAAGGTTGGGCATTGAGGAGCTTCATAGAGAGTACATTATGAAAGATCATGACTTTCAGGACTACCATCCCACTCAAACACAACGCAAACAAGATCAACAATAGGAAAAGCATGGCAAAGCCATGAAGGGAAAATAGTTCATTAACTCCTTATTCTTGCTAAATCAAAAGGATGATGAGGAACCTCTTTCTAAGGGTTCTCAACATGCAGACTCTCCACCTCTTAACTCTAGTGAAGGGAAGCTAAATCCAAACCCTAAATTAGTCATCAACAATCCAGATGCTGGTAACAGTAAGTCCCATGGTTGTGGGAGCTTTAAGAAAGGGATTCGAAGCAGGAACTTGGATAAGCATAATGATGATAACTCTAAGGATCATGGCCATGACAAATGGTGAGGTAGTGGTAGACATCATGATGGTGGCAATCCTCCTCCCTCTTCACCCTTTTCATCTAGATCAGCTTCCTCCTTTGAATCTAAGAAGAACCATAGGCAGTGGAACAACAATGATAATCGCAAAGACCACCATGAACAAAGGGATGGTAGAGGACATCACAAGCATCATCAAGATCATGACAGTATATCTCTACTGGCCACTCAAAATATGCTCAACATCACAAAGGCTATCAGAATTCCTACCAGGCATGTGAAAGATAACCGAATCAAGTGACTAGACATGAATAATATTTCCAAATTTGAGGGGGGATATAACTTAGACCCTTAAACATATTTTTAAGCCTTTCATGATGCCTATGCCTTACAAAATATTGAAAATGATTGGCAAAAGCTCAAGCTATTCCCTAGAACACTCATGAAGGAAGTAAAAAGCTAGTACCATTCTCTAGAATTAGAGTCAATCTGTTGATGAAGTACAATGGTAGAACTATTTAATGACAAGTATCAAACCCATTATAGAGTGCCAAACCTGTGAAGGAAAATCCAAGAATAGAAGCAAGGAACACATGAACCCTTGGCTACCATAATGGATAGATATTATTCATTATTACACCAATGCCCTAGCCATGGTTACTCTCAGAGGAAACAACTTCACCACATCATAGATGGGCTTTGCTCAGAAACACGAAGGACCCTTGGGGTTTATGCCCAAGGAAGACTATCGGAATTAAGAGCCCATCTAATACAAAGGCTAATTAAGTAGGTAGCAAAAGAAGAAGGAGAGTTGAGGAAACATGAAAGCACAGAAGAATATAACAAGGACCCTTACATTATAAAGAAAGAGGTCCACTTTTATGACAGTGAGGAGGAATCACTTGTTGATGAGGTAGTGTAATGAAAGACCTTGTCGATCCAAAAATCTATGTCTAAAATTTTGGCTAAGGTAGATAAAATGTGGGACTCATTAGATGAAAAATTCCAAACTACTCTAAAAATCATAGAAGAATCAAGAGAGCAAGGTAGTGATCGTGATTGTAGGAGGTAGAAAGAAGATGAATGTGCCTACCAAAGGGGCAAGGGCAAAGTTGCTATAGTAGAAGAAGTTGTGGAGATTGAATCAAATGATGATAATGAGTGTGACATTTGCCACTATGAACATCCTAAGAGATGTTGCCCTATTGTGTCACACTTACAAGAATCTAAGATGTATGCTTTGAATGCACAACTATCAAAAAGGAAAACACCTAAAAGATTGTCTTATCCTCAAGGCAATCCCAAGTAGTTCCACCAGCAACAACCTTATTATTAAATTGGAACTCCACCACAACCATATGAGTAGTATTAGCAATGGCAGTAATCATAGTCATGGGGGATGCCACCACCATGGTAGCAATACCCTTATAGGTAGCTAGATTTGTATGGGTACTATGTTCAGCAATCCATGTCTCTATGTGACTCTTCAAGTCACATTTTTCCTTTCCAGCATCACCACCATCCTCTTGAATATCACCAAACGCATTTTCAAACTCCTAGGGGGAATCCCATATTCCATTCATACCCTCCTCATGTGTTTGCACCTATTCCTCCATCTTGAACATAGTTACTGCCTACTCCATCCATGCAAGATGAGCCTCTAGCTAAGCTACAACAACATAATACTAGACGAACCATTAATCTACAATTGGTTAATCAACTAAGTGGTTCGAAACCTACATTTCATAAACGACCATTCTTTTGACCCAACAGCCCTCCTAAGCCCTCACAAACTCATGTGGCTAGTCACCCTGCTCCTTCCTCATCCTTTGCAAATCATCAAATCGAGAGCCCTTCAAACCTAATGCCTTCCTAAATCCACACTATTATATTAACTCATGTTGTGTCTGATTGGATCTAGGCTGGCAGCCTTCCTAGGAAATTAGCCAATCTTAGAAGTCCCCTTATTTATTTGCAGATTGCTAGGAATGAACCATGCAAATGTTAATATAATTTTCCATGAGATATATACTACCTAGAACCTACCACCTCTTAAGAAGAGCAATATTAAATTAGAATTGGTCGACCAGTCCATCACTATTTCATTAAGATTGGTAGAATATATTGTGACACTATCTATGGGTGGTCTTATCTTGTTGATTTTCTAGTAATCAAAGTTGAGAACTACAACGGGGGTTTTCCAATCATTATGAGAAGGACATGGCTAAGTACTATTGATGCAAGAATGGGCATCATAAATCTTTCTGTAGAAATTTTCAAGGAAAATGCATTCGAAAGGATTGAGAAGAAACAAGTTCCATGCATCATGTACAGTGATATAGTGTGCAACTACATGTAGAAACTCTAGTTTGTGAAAAGAGCATCCATTTCTACATGTAGGAAGTGTGCAAATGAGGTAGATATTCAAAGGTGCTTGTACATAGCAGCCATAAAAAAAGAGGACACCCAATGTTAATAGCTAATTCTGAGAGTAGCACAATTTGCATGGGACCGAATGAGAGCTTCACATGTGCTTATGTCACAGGCATGAATGAACTGGGGCAAGTTCATTGCAAACTCTCTAATAATGAAAATAATGATACTTATTTTTAAAAAGTTAGGAAGCCCTAAAAATTTAAAACAAGAATCCCTGAAGTTAAAAACTCTGGTTGTCGGCTTGGAATATGCATTTTTGAAAAATGGAAAGCTGGTTATAATCAAGGCTAAACTTGCTTCTGAACAAAAAGAGAAACTGTTGAAAGTGGTTAATAGATGGCCAATAGCCTTTGCTTGGTTATATCTTGAACTCACTGGGATTGATCCATGAATATGCTAGCATCGTGTCTATATCGATCTGGCCATGAATCCAAGGAAGTAGCCACAGTGGTAGTTGAACCCCAAATTAAAGCAAATTGTCATACAAGAAATAGAACAACTCTTCAAGGTAGGGTTCATCTATCCTATTGTGAATAGTGAGTGGGTTAGCTCACTTGTGATTGTGCCAAAGCAAGATGGCCAGTGGTGGGTTCGTATTGATTTTAGGCTATTGAACATGGCAACATTCAAAGATCATTTTTCATTTCCATTTGTCAATCAAGTATTGGACACCATTTATAGACATTTCTATTATAGCTTTCTGGATGGTTATAATGGTTATAACCAAATTTAGATTGCACTAGAGGATCAAGCCAAAACTACATTCATGAGTCTTTTGGAAACTTTTACATATCAAAAGATGCCTTTTGGTTTGTGCAATGCTCTTGCTACATTCCAATGCTTAGTCTTGACCATCTTTTAGCAACAAATTGGTAGTGGAATGGAAGTCTTCATGGATGAATTTTCCACTTATAGTGCTACATTTAAGTAAGCCTTGGACTACCTTGAGCAATTATTAAAAAGATGTGTGGAGACAAAATTATAGCACAATTGGCAAAAGAGGCATCTAATGATCCAAGAGAGCATAGTCTTGGGGCAAAGAAAATCACAAGGAAGGATTGAGGTAGACCCTAAAAAGATAAGGGTCATCTATGGAATAACCTGTTAACCAGAAATAGTTAAAGATGTGTGGTAATTCCTTAGGCACATTGGTTACTACCAACGATTCATAGAAAATTTCTCTAAGATCATAAAACTGTTAGTTGAGTTAACAAAGAAAAATACTTCATTTGTTTGGTCAAATGAATGTGAAAATTCTACGAGCACTAGGCTAGTCCAAACCATTTCATATCATGATGGATGCATCAAATTATGCCTTGGAAGTCATGCTGATGTAGTTGGATGAACAAAAACCTCCATGTTACATCCACTACGCAAGCTAAAGAATTGTGGGTGCATAGATCAATTACACCACAACAGAGAAAGAACTGATGGTAGTGGTGTATGCTTTGGAAAATTTCAAGCACTATGTGCTTGGATACAAAGTGTTTGTACACATTAATCATAGTTCCATTTGCTTCATGATGAATAAGCCAATAGTTAGCCCCCATGGCATACAGTGGCTGGTGATCTTGTAGTAATATGATCTTAGGATGGTAGATCAAAATGGAACTAAGAATGTGGTCACCAAGCATCTGTCTTAGTTAAGATGGGATAACAAAGAGAAGGACAATCCACTCTCTCATCAATTTCCTAATGAACTCCTCTTTGCTAGAGCAATTAATGACCAAGTGCTCATAGAACCAAAATGGTATGATGGCATCCTCACTTATCTTTTCACTCAAGAAATGCCACAAGATCTAGATCACAAGAAAAAACAATATTTTCTTCATCAGGCCAAGCGGTTCATGTAAACCAATGGACACCTTTACAGGGTGTGTGCCAATGGCCTAGTTTATTGGTATGGCCCTGATACTAATCAATTACATGTTCTCTAAGATGCTCACGAGGGCCCTTGCAAAGGCCACTATGCAAGGAGATGCATGACCATTAAAATCCCAATGGTAGGGTACTGTTGGCCAACAATCTTCAGAGATGTCCACCAATTTATCTAATCTTATGAATGCTATCAACGAGATGGTGGGATGATCATGCAAATGGAGGAATCACAACAGTGGACCTAACCACTAGAACCCTTCAACATATGGGGCATAGACTTCATGGGTCCCATCACACCCATGTCCAATGGAAAATCATACATTATCATCATTGTTAACTATTATACTAAATGGGTAGAAGCAGTAACTATCATTAACTGTACATCATCCACTACTACTCGATTTTTTCAACAACACATTGTAAACAAGTTTGGAGTGCCATGTGCACTAATTTCTAACAATAAAAGCCATTTCATAAGCACCACTTTTCATAAGTGACAAGCCAAGAAAAATTTGATGCTAAATACCTTTAATCTTTATCTTTGCTTTTTTTGTTGTAGAAATTGTCACCTCATCTATGACTAACTCACAAGTCATATCCCATGGAGGAATGATTTAAAGTCAAAAGATCATTAAGATATAAAACCAACAATTAGATCTAGATTCAATTGAGAACACCATACTTATGATTGTCACCAATACGTGAACTCAACAATATTCACCTTAACTTCTAATATTAAGTTCAAAGATAAATATAATCAATTAAATAAAATTGAATTTAAATAATTTTATGAGAAATAAGAAAGATTACAAAGGAGATGTTACCTAATTTGTGATCCTACTTTGCTGTCTCCATAGTGCAATAACTTCACAATCTTAAAACATTGTTGGCTGTTAATTACTACAAAGCATCAACATTCTTCCTTCACAATTTTAGGCACAAACAAAAATTCTAATATGATGTGGTTCTCTCAATAGTATCCTCTCTCTATTTTTTCAATCCTTTTTTCTATTCTCTTCCCCTTTGTTGCATCTGGCTAGGGAATTTATAAGGATTAGTTTGGCACATGAGGAGCCACCACTCGTGTGTAATGGCCATGGCAATTACTACCCATGCATAACATCCACTATAATGCCCATCACCACCACCGATGTAGGTAACGTTCACTATAACATCCATCGATCACATAGCAAAGAAGCATGCAGCTCCCACCACCCACCCACAAGTAATAGTTGCAGGAATGTGCACTTGTAAAAATGCCTAGGAACCAAGCCTCATTAGCCATGTAACATCCACTATAAAAAAAATGACAATCTCCATCAAGTTAATGTGTAGGAAATAGCTACAGTTGCGTAGTTAAAGAATGTAGTTGATGAAGCAACACAACCACATTGGAGCACTGATGAACGACGAGGAACCCCTACACTCAACCATATGAATACGGGTGTTTCATGCATGATCTAGTCAAATTCCAAGGACTAAGTGCTTATGCGCCTTTGTGGAATAAGGATGGGTTGGTTGATCGTTGTCTTCTCAAGCTTCCCTATATGTCACGATTGTATGGTTAAGTAAGCTTGAGGCATATGATTTTTATATCTTTTATGTTTTTATGTCTTGCGCTAGTAGGGAAAGAGAGAGATAACTAGGTGACTAATTTAACTTAACTACTCATTAACTAAGTTCTAACTAATCCTAACATAAGCATCTGTTCCCACTTATCGTACACATCTTGAACTAGTGCAACACTGTTGGGATTACCAAACGCTAATCATTACTGAGTTACCAAGTGTTACATGCATGCTCGAAGTGGTCGTGCTTGTGTCATTTAACAATTTGCTTAATTGATCAAAATGAATTGCTATTCTAATAATAGAAATGTAAAGTGCATAAAATAAAATAAATGCATAAGAAAATAAAATAAAAGAAATGCGTAAGAAAATAAATCTGAAGTGCTGTAAGGATGAATCGAAGAGCTCATCTTTATTATCGTACATAAGGTGTGATCAGGTACACAATGATCGAATAAAGATTTGTCCACACTTAGACCTCCTACTGTGAGCACTTGGAAAATACTCTAACTTTCAAATAGACTACAAGAGTTTCGCTACTTGATTGTTGAAAGACTTCTTTCCCAATTGTGCACATGGGCACTATATTTATAGGCTTGGGGGCAACTACTCTAATAATTAGAGTAACCACTCTAATAATTAGAATAAACCACTAGAGTAACTGCTGTAAAAATTAGAATAAACTGCTAGAGTAACTGCTCTCATCATACCCCCACAACTGAATGAAAACTCATCCTCGAGTTCCTTACGAAATATTGGGAAGGTATGGGATTATTGACTAATTGACAACTGACAGTGGAATAAGATGACAGAATAACGTGCCCAGTGATCGATTAATAAGCATATTACAACATTGTGGTGAACACTCCTACATAAATGGCATCCAAGTCTTTATTTGACAGCTTGAAGAGAAAAAGAGAGAGAAAGAAAATGAAGCGTGTTATCGCTAATGCTAAGATTGCACCTTCCATTGTTTATCCATAGCCATGCCACCAGACTTGCTCCTTTCATAAATGCTCTAGTTCTGGTCCATCCTAAGTACTTTCTCCAAGCCCAGTCCATTATTTGTATGATTGCCATATGCACACACAACATAGTCACAAATGAACAAGGATAGATAAACCACAATGCAATTGATACCTTGCCTCGATATGAAGTGCATTGGTTGAGTTCTAGTTATGGCAGAAACTGGTTTGGAGATTTATCACAGGTGATTATCCAAGGTGTAGGGGTTAGGCAAATAGTAAAATGGAGAAAATTAAAAAATTTGTGCTAGGGGCCCCACAACTAAGAGCAAACCTCTGGTAGCTATAAGATGGGAAAATATGAGGAACAAGAAAGATGGAAGAAAATAACAACGATAATGCCAATAAAATGGATGTCATGGATGGGGATGAAACAAGAGATGATTGATTGCAGGAAATGTTTAAGGAAAAGAACTTAACAATTACACTAAATAAGAATGCCAGTGGGTCCTTCCCAAAGCAGGCTCATGCCCTTTATGCCCTGACAAACGCACAAACCAAAGAGTCCGTAGGATCTAGGACTATCATTTGGAAGCAAGAGTTAAAAACTTACCCACAAGAATTCAACACAGAAAAAAAATGCATCAACCCAGAATAGACTAATGATAAAATCGACAATGAGATGGAAAATGGGAAGAAAGATGGAGAGGAGAGAATGGAATGGAATCCCAAGAACAAGGTTGTGTAAAGCCCCTCATGTATTTCATGGTTAAGATGACTGAGTACAACTTCATCCCAAATCTAGACTCAAACCAACCACATTCAATGACCTCGCATCAATACACTTGGCTAGTCCATCCTCTTGAGGCAACAAGAATGCTTCCACAAAGAGTTACCACCATCTCAAGGAGAGTGAGATGGAGAAGTAGGAAGTGAGAAAGGGCCTTAGTTAGAGGGAATCTTTAGGCATGAGTAACATGTCTTTCCAGTGCCATAACTAGTGTTTGTAGCCCATATTGCTTTATTATGTCTAAGGGGTGTTGTTTAAATTCTCACCTTTTTCTCTTTTTTCTCTCTTTTTTTTTGATGTTTATGCATGAGAACCACACCATGCAAAGACTTATTTTTATTCACTCAGCTTCCTAATATTTGAACAATGTTAGAAATGGTGGAAAACCTAAGAAAAAGCATCCAAGCACCCAAGAGAATGGCTAGCACCAATGCATCAAATCCCCTTGAAGTCACACCCTTTTCATCCTTTGAGTCTTTCCTTGATTTGAAAAATACCCAACCACCAATTCATTAACAAGTTTACTTAGAAAAAGGGGATTGTACAGTTCTGAGCCAAAGGAGACTATAGAGTTGTATGGATGAGTGAATGATGTGGACTCATTGCTTGTTTTACCAAAAGAACCATACCTTAATATCAGCATCATAATTCAAAGGTAAAAACCAAACATTAGTAATCAATATGATATAATTCAATCCACCATCATGAGCACTTATTAGATGACGAATAAAAGTAAATCAAGCAAACAAAGAAACAGTAAAAACATGAATGATGGTGTAAAACAAAAATAAGAAAACTTGAAAGAATGTGTAAAACAAAAATGTGTAAAACAAAAATTCAAAAAGAACCAAGGGCCTAGAACGGTTAGCATAGGTGGCCATGTTCCACATGACTAAGTTGGAAGGAGGAGATCCAAATAAGTGAGTAGGATTGTCCATCGAGAGAGGTAGCATGTGTACTAGCTATCCTAAGCTCTTGGAAAGGTTTGATTTGTTGCATGTTGACCAAAATTTTCTTATCCAGGCTCTGAGATTTGTATATTGTCATGGCCCTTGAAGAAAAAGTTGCATAAATAATATAAGGTCCTTGCCACAGTGTTTGAAATTTAGTACGTTGTGGCACATGTGTGGGATTCTAGTAGAGAACCTTATCTTCTAAATGCTATTTAACTTTTCTAATTCTTAGGTCATGACATTATTTATTGAAGGCCTTGTGCAATTCGTTAGATGACAGGGTAGCTAATCAATTTTCATCTAGCAAGTTAAGGGTTACTAACCATTGTTTCTATGCTAGATCAAGATCAAGGTTGAGGTCACATGCCTTGGATAGTGTATGGAGCTCAGTTTGAATGCGAAGTGTTGGCAATTTACCATACACTAACTCATAGGGAGAGTAGCCTGTAGGAAGTTTCCATGTGGAGCACCCAAAGAGCATTGTTTAGTTTAGTTCTCTAGTCTTGCCTAAACTTGCTAATGGTTCTTGTCAATATCTTTGTAATCCCACTATTGGTGACTTCTGCTTGATCGTTTGCTTGGGGGTGGTATGGTGTAGTCAATTTATGCTCAACCCCTAAGTGTTGCATTAATTTATGAAAAGTTGCACCTATGAAGTATGTTCCATTGTCTGAAATAAGTGCATGTAGCACACGAAACCTATTTATGATTTATTGTTGAACAAATTCTGCAGCTGTAGATGATGTACAATCTTTAATAGCAACTGCTTCAACCCATTTTGTTAGGTAATCAATAACAACAATGATATAAGCTTTTTCATTGGACATTGGTGTAATTGGCCCCATAAAATCAATTCCCCAAATGTTGAAGGGTTCTAATAGCTGGATCCATTGTTGTGGACCCTCCATTCTAACAGTCATTCCCCCATCACATTGACAGTGCTCACAAGATTGGACAAATTGATGGACATCCCAAAATAATGTAGGCTAATAATATCCTACAAGCAAGATCTGGATGGCTATTTGTCTCCCAGCGTAATGACCCCCACAAGGACCCTCATGAGCATCTTGGAGAACTTGTAGTTGATCTATATTGGGAACAAACCATTGAACCAAGCCATCGGGACACACTTTGTAAAGTTGCCCATTGATTTCCATAAAGTACTTGGCTCGGTGAAGAAACTATTGTTTCTTCTTAAGGTTTAACTCTTGTGGTATTTGTTGGGTGAGGAGATAGGTAAGAATGCTACTATACCAGTTTGTCTCTATGGGTGATTGATTATTCACTACACCAGCAAAGGGGAATTCATCAGGAAAGTAATCAGAAATTGGATACTCGTCCTCTTTGTTGTCCCATCACAACCGAGATAAATGATCATCAACTATGTTCTCGGTGCCTTTATGATCGATCATTGTAAGATCGAATTCTTGTAAGATTACAAGCCATCATATGATATGAGGGCATACCATTGGCTTATTCATGAGGAATCTTATTGCACTATGATTTGTATGTATATATACTTTATATCCCAATACATAGTGTCTAAACTTTTCTAGTGCAAACACTATAGCCATTAATTCTTTCGCTGTGGTAGTGTAGTTAAGTTGTGCACCAGTGATACTTCGACTTGCATAGTGGATGTAATAAGGATGCTTCTGGTTATCTAACTATGTAAGTATGGCTCCTAAGGCATAGTTGGATGTGTCAGTCATGATATGGAATGGTTTAGACCAATCAGAAGCTTGTAGAATGGGTGTTTCTACTAGCTTCTGTTTCAAAGATTGAAAAGCTAATTCACATTCCTTGGTCCACTCGAAAGATACATCCTTTTTTGTTAGTTCCACCAATGGTTTGGCAACCTTTGAAAAGTTCTCAATAAATCTCCTATAGTAGCCAGCATGTACAAGGAATGACCAAATATCTTTCATAGTTTCTGGTTGATGGGTAATTCCTTGGATAACTTTGATTTTCTTAGGGTCTACCTTTATCCCTGTGTGTGAGATTTTGTGCCCTAGTACTACGCCCTCTTGGATCATCAAATGGCTTTTCTACTGGTTGAGCCTCAAATTAGTTTCTACACATCTTTTTAGCACTTGCTCTAATCGGTTCAAGGCTTAATCAAAGTTTGCTTCATAGGTGTAGAAATCATCCATAAAGACTTCTACACCGTTTCCTATCTGCTGTTGGAAGATGTTTAGGACTAGTCATTAAAATGTTGCAGGGGCATTGCATAAGCCGAATAACATCTATTTGTATGAAAATGTTCCCCAAGGATTGGTGAATGTAGTCTTGGCTTGGTCTTTTAGGGCTATTTGTATTTGATTATATCCCTATATCCATCCAGAAAACTTTAGTAGCGATGCCCTACGATGGTCAACAAACAGTAATGGAAAGTGATCTTTGAATGTTGCCATATTTAGTAGCTTGAAATCTATGCACACTCTCCATTTGCCTCCCTTTTTAGGCACAATAACTAAGGGGCTAGCCCATTCGCTATCAGCAATGGGGTATATGAACCTAGCCTTGAGAAGTTATTTGATTTCTTTCTTGACTACTTGCTTCAGCTTAGAGTTCAATCGCCTCTCGAGGCTTCATAGAGGGGAGTGTAAATTCTATGTTGGCATATCTTAGGATCTATTCTAGTTAATTCGGGATATGACCAAGCAAAGGCTTTTGACCATCTATTGATTACCTTCAGCAGTTCTTCTTTCTATTGAGGAGCAAGCTTAGCGTTGATAATTACCGATTTTCCATTTTTAAGGAATGTGTATTCCATATTGATAGGCAATGGTTTTAGCTCGAGGGGCTCCTACTTAAATTTCTCAGGGATTACCAATTTCCCCCAGTTGATATTTTCAAGGTTAAGGTTTGGAAGTTGGTGGTGGACTTGCTCTAATGCATCTATGCTATCAATGTAAGTGCAAGTCAAACCCTCAATTTGTTCCATGCATATGATTGAACTGCTTTCTTGAACAGTTGTCAGCCACTAGGTGCCTTCTTGTCGTGTGGCTGCTGCATATAGGTACTTTTGTATGTTGATCACTTGTGCACATTGATTGCATGCAGGTAATGTTAAACTTTGCACAAATCGTGACCTTTGCATGCAATTACACCCTGTGTCACTATATGCGATGCATGGAAATTTCTTCTTCTTGATCTTTCCGAATGTGTTTTCCTTTGATATTTCCAGGAAAAGATCATGGATTCCTAGGTGTGCATCAATGGTGCTGAGCCATGCTCTTCTCATTATGATTGGGAAGTCCCCCTTACCGTTGTTCACCTGAATCACTAGGAAGTTAGCTAGGTACAACCACCTAGAAATAGTGGTAACAATGTCTTCCACCAATCCCAATGGGATAGTGATGGACTAGTCGGCCAAATCTAGATAGATGTTGCTCTTTTTCAATGGAGGTAGGTTCCAAGCCTTGTACATTTCTTGAGAAATCAAGTTGACACTGGAACTTGAATCCAAAAGGGCCTTACACAGTGCATTTCCAAAAATTTGTAAGTATATCAAAGGACTTCTAGGATCAAATAATTTTCTAGGAAGGTGGTCAGCTTTGATCTAATCAGTGATGGCATGTGTTAGCATGATCGTATGTGTTGAGTGCAGTGGTTGAGTGAAAGGAGGCTCCAAAGTTTTGATTGATACTGAGGCGTCTAAGGAATTAGCCACTTGTGATTGCAAGGACTTGGTTGGTCTGTTGGTTCTAAAGAAAGGTCTTTTCCTCATGTGGTTGTTGAAACCAATAGTAGGTTGAGAGTTAATAGCCCTTGTGGCATTACATTGTTGTGGTTAGGTAGGGATTTCACCTTGCATAGTTGGAGCAAGTGGTAGTGGAGCTATTGGTGGAAGAGATGCAGTCGGATGAGAAGGATGATATGTTTGCAGAATATCATCCCTAGAAGAGGGAGTCCCATAATACTCGTGAACTTGGTAGTGAGCTTGAGGAGTGATGTGACTAGTAGAGTCACATGGGGAGATTGGTTGCTGCATGTAATATCCATATGGGTCAGGTTGTTGATAAAGATATTGTTGCCTTGGTGGTGGGATTCCCCATGATTGTGGTTGCTACCACTATTGATATTGCTTAATTGATTATGGTGGTATTCCACTTGGATAATACCTTAAGGGTTGGTGGAACTGTCTTGGGTTACCTTGGGGGTAAGGTAACCTTTAGGGTGCTTGTCGTTTGTTCAATCATGGGTTGAGTGCATACACCCCAGACTCTTGCTGATGTGAGATTATAGGGCAACATCCCTTAGGATGGTCATATTGACATATTTCACATCCACTATCATTGTTAGTTTCTGACTCCACAACCTCTTCAATGATGGCAACTTTGCCCTTACCCTTGCTATGTGCATGTTTAGCCTCTTTCTTTTTTCTTTTCTCACTACCTTGCTCTCTAGACTCCTCTACTATTTTAAGAACAATTTAAAATCTATTATCTAGGGAATCCCACATTTGGTCTACCTTTGCTGATACTTCTAATGTCATCTTTTGGATAGACAAAGTTTTCCTATTCACCATCTCTTCAAGTGGTGACTCTTCTTCATCCTCACAAAATCTTACTCCCCTCTTCCAGAGGAAAGGATCTCAGTTATACTCTTCCATACTTTCTCTCTTCCATAGCTCACATTCGTCTTTAGCAACTTGGTCCAATAGTCTTTAAATTTAATGGAACCTAAGCTCGAATAGTCTCCCTTAGGCATAACTCCCAAGGGTTCTTCTCATTTCATGCCTAAGCCCATCCACAAGATGGCATAGTTGATCCCTTTGTGAATAACCATGGCCAGGACAACGATGTAACAATGCATAGTATTAGCCCATGGCAGCATCCAAGGGTTCATGTCCTCCTTGTTTCCAGCCTTGGATTTGCTTTCGCAGGTTGGACACTCAGGAGTACGTTTGGTACTTATCGTTGAATAGTTCTAATAGAGTACTCCATCTACAAATGGATTCTAGTTTTAAGGATCGATACCATCTTTCCACTTCTTTAACTAGTATCCATAGGAACAAGTTAAGTTTTTGCCATTCGTTCTCTATGTTTTGTTAGGCACACACATCATGGAATGCTTGTAAATGATTCTAAGGATCAGCGTTATATCCCCCTTCAAATCATGGGATGTTGTTCATATCTAATCTTTTGATACTACTATCTTTCTAATTCCTTATTGGAATTCTAATAGCCTCAGTTATGTCCAACATACTTTGAGTAGCAAGGAGGGGTTCATTGTAATCGTCTCATCCATGGTGTCTATGATGCCTACGTTGTCCCCTACTCTCCCTTCTTCTATGTTGTGACTTTCTAGAGTGCCCTTGTCCCCTTTCTTGGTTGTTTTGTCTATGACTTCCACTTTGCCTACCTTTATCCCCATGGTCTTTTTCCTTATGACTGTGTCCAGATACTGAAGGAGAGGATGAAGGTGAAGAAGAATGAGAACCGTCACCATGACGGTGTCTTCCACCTTCTCTTCAGTGGTCTTGGCCTCAATGGTGATTGCTATCAGAATGTCTATCTTTATCATGTGTCCATGTCCCTTTTTCGGATCCTTTGTGCATGTGGGTATCAGAACCTAGGTTATGAATAGTGGAATGAAGATTCTAATATACAACTCCTTGGCCAAAGTCAAGGGAAGGAACATCGTTGTGTGGATGGCTGCCTAACATAGGTTCACCACCCTCATTTTTGCTTAGGACATGTGGGACATCCTAGGATCAAAGACTTATGATGTCTCTCCTATTGCAAGTCCCTTTGACGTTGTGCCTCTATGGGATGGTATTCTCTTAAGTCATGGTCTGGCACAATCTATTCTACGTGTAAGTGCGGCATTCCAATTCACAAGTGAGAGCATGAAGAAGCATGCTCGGGACTAAATGATTAGGAGGTAACACTATGTTACCTTCTAAGTCTTGCCAATGCAGTTGTTCATCTTGATGGAGGATAAAGGTGAAGTTTGGTATATACTCATCGAGATGAATATATACCACTCGAACTTGTTGAGGGACTGGCGGATCAACGTCATGTGTATTACGCCGTCGACTGTTTCTTGTTTCAGACCTAGGTGGTGAGGCGCTTTCGTATGAAGAAGGAGAGATACTTGTCTATTCAGTGTGCAATGTATTCTTGTTTATTATTTTGTCAACCAACCCTCAGGGTTTGTTCCAATGATGTGAATGATTTCCTAAGTTCTAATTAGTGCACAAATAACTAGGTCCTTGACAATGACACAAATGATGAGTGGTGAGGAACCCCTACACTCAACCATACGAATACGAGTATTTCACGCACGATTCGATTGAATTTCAAGGACTAAGTGCTTATGCACCCTTGTGGAACAAGGGCAAGTTGGTTGATTGTGTCTTCCCAAGCTAACCTACATGTCACGATTGTATGGTTAAGTAAGCTTGAGGCATATGATTTTTATAGCTTTTATGTTTTTATGTCTTGTGCTAGTAGGGAAAGAGAGAGATAACTAGGTGACTAATTTAACTTAACTACTCACTAACTAAGTTCTAACTAATCCTAACACAAGCATCTGTTCCCACTTGTTGTACACATCTTAAACTAGTGCAACACTGTTGGGATTACCAAACACTAATTGTTACTAGGTTACCAAGCATTACATGCATGCTCAAAGTGGTCATGCTTGTGTAATTTAACGATTTGCTTAATTGATCAAAATGAATTGTTGTGCTAATAACAGAAATGTAAAGTGTATAAAATAAAATAAAATAAAATAAATGCATAAGAAAAAAAAACTAAAGAAATGCGTAAGAAAACAAATCTCAAGTGATGTAAGGATGAATCGAAGAGCTCATCTTTATTGCCATACACAAGGTGTGCTTAGGTACACAATGCTTGAATAAAGATTCATCCACACTTAGACCTCCTGCTGCAGGCACTTAAAAAATACTCTAACTTTCAAACAAACTACAAGAGTTTCGCTACTTAACTGCTAAAAGACTTCTTTCCCAATTGTGCACTTGGACATTGTACTCTAATAATTAAAATAAACCGCTAGAGTAACCGCTCTTGTCAAGCATCAATGTTCAAGTTGCAACTCCATTACCATCATAAATGCTCAATGTGCATTCTTGTTATTGTTGTAAAAGCAAACCTAGAAACCAGAAAACATAACACTAGTATAAATCAACGAGTTGGATTTTTCAACTACCACCACATGGCTGGCCAGCAATAAAACCTACGCCTTTGGTTTAGGTCTTTAGTACATAAAAACTAATAAACTAATAATAATCTAATAATAATAAACTAATACTCATCACTATAATAAACTAAAATACAATAAACTAAAAAAAATTACAATAATTAAAATAAACACTAATTAAACATTTAACAATATGTAATTAAGATTTAAAAATTACCAAATTTGGGATTTCACACAGGCCCCAACTAACCTTTGGCCAGTGCCTGGCCATAAAGGCAAAAATAAAACAAAACAAAACATTAATAGATGTATAAGAAAATAGAATTATTCCAAGATATTTTTTAGGCATTCAAAATTGAACATATTGGAAACATGTAGACATTTAACAAGAAAAAGATTAAAACAAAAATAAATTTTTCTATTGCCTAAATGTCCAAATATTTATTTAATAATTATACCTATCCTTAGATATGAGTTCACATATAACTTGGTTAAGAAGGTCCTACCTAGGATTAATTAGACTTAAACTCACCTCACAATGTCTTCTTTATTAGGTGCAAAAATGTCTTATAAACTCAAGGTTTAAACCTTTCCTATGATTTAAGAATCTAAGATGCATTACTTACATTTAACTCATTCTCTAACTTTATCTTAGCTCAACTTTCAAGTTGGTTATACCCTACTATCATATCTTTTACTAATTGGTTATTCCCTCCCCCTAATTAAGCTAAGGTATGTAACATACCTAGGTTAATTAGCAAATATAAATTATTAAAAAGAGATATGGTCAAAGGATATACCAAAAGCAAAATTTGCCCTAGGTTTTATATATCCAAATTAAGAGGAAACCAAAGGCAATGGGTGAATGAGTATTAGTATCCATCATTGGCTACCATAGTAGGGATCTCGACCACTAATGCCTATGGAAGACATGATGCGAAACACAAAGAAAACCCATGTACAAAAGTGCCACTAGTCAAAGAGATGACTATGCAAGAGAAAGTAGAAAGATAACACAATAAAAATGAAAAAGAGGAATAGAAAATTGTAAAAACTAGGTAAAAAAAAATCAAAGAGAATAATAATTTGAGAAGTACGAAGAAACAAAAGCAACATAACTAAATAACAGAGTAAGAGGAATGATTAAAGGTGAAGGTTCCTATTAAGATATCGACTATGGAGAAGTAACTCCTTTGCTGCCATTGTTATACCCTATTTCTAAGATAGTGGCACCTTTATTTGATTGGTAATTGTTGACTATTTATTAAACACTCTACTTATAGAAGGGGGTTCTTGTAAGATGCTTAAAATTGTAAGCTTGGAGTATTGCTCGAACTGTAAGGTTCTTATTGGAGTGGGGCTCAACTCATGATTGAAGGTTCCCATGGGGTCATTTGTTGTTTTTTTATTTCTTACTTTTTTTCTTTTTCTTTTCTCTTTTTTTTTCATAAGAAATTCAATATTTAATTGGCTTCAACCATAAAGTTCTTGTGGGAGCCAATTTCATTTTGTAAAAGTTGCTCACATGGCGTGATATCAATAGATACCTTTTTCTACTGAAGAAACTAGGTCTAATATAACACACCCTTTCCACCTTAATGACTCATCTAATTAGGTATTTAATAAAAACCAAACACTAATAAGCATTACCCTAAACTAAACTATTTAGCCACCTTAACTTATGAAACTTATACTTAAAGAATATTATTGAAAAATAATAAAGTTTATTATGTGTAAGACACTTATTAATCTAAGGCTCACCCTTAGTTGGATTTTGGGTTTAAACCTACTTATCTCAAGGTAGGAGGAGTTATCCTTCTCCCTTGCATTCCAGACATGATACTATCAAATTCTTTATAGTCTCAACTAATAATAGAATTTTCTATTGCCCTCTACATTTTTAAGGTAAAATTTTTAGATTGTAAATACTACTTTATAGTTTATTCTATGACATAAGAGTCTTGTTAAAGGTTATTTTTAAGAGCTAAGACTTTTAATGGACTATTTTTATGTAATTCATTAATTATGGAATAAGTTGGGTCACTTAGCTCTGCAAGTTCATCTTCTCCATGTTCCTCAATGTGATGTTGATGATATAACTTAAGTCTTTGTCCATTGACTAAGAATTTAGTTGAGGAATCATCGATAGGTGATATGAGAACACTTTTGTTATCATGGGGTTGGACAACTAAATAAGGTCCTTCCCACCTAGTTGTTAACTTCCCTGGAAATTTATGTAATCTTATATTGTAGAGAAGAACTTTATCACTTATGGAAAATCATTTTTAAAGATATTCTTATCATGTAATGTTTTCATTTATTTCTTTACAATTTTTTGTTTGTTAAGAGCATGTAGCTGCATTTCATCAAGTTCATGAAGTTGGTTGATTTGAGCAGCCTAGTTCATGTCTTCATCAAAGTTAAGTTGTTGGGCTAACTGTAAAGATTGATATTTAAATTCAACAGATAATAGACATAACTTACCAAAAACCAATTAATAAGGTGAATATCCTAAACTTGGTTTATAGGTAATCTGATAAGCTCGAAGTGCATCTTGCATTTAGACTAATCCTTTCCTTTAGTATATACAGTTTTTGTTAATATATTCAAGATAATTCTATTAACATTCTCTACTTGGCCATTTGTTTGAGGATGATAGGCAATAGCTATTTTATGTTGGATACCATAAGACTTAAGGAAATTTTCCATGATTTTATTGATAAAATGGGTTCCTTGATTACTAATGATTGTTTGTGGAGTTCTAAAACATGTTAACATATTTTCTCTAAGGAATGCTACAACAACCTTAACATCATTTGTTGGGGTGGCTTTTGCTTCTACCCATTTGGTGACATAGTTGATACAAACCAAAATGTATTGACATCCATTAGATGATGGAAATGGTCATAAAAAGTCTATACTCCACACATAAAATGGTTCTATTATTAAAATTGGTTTTAAGGACATTTCATGCACTTTTGTTATGGCTCCCTTCATTGACATTTATCACATTCTTGCACATACTTATGTACATCTTTAAAAATTGAGGGCCAATAAAATCCACTTTTAAGGATTTTGATAGTGGTATGTTTGTTATCAAAGTGGCCACCCCTTAAATCATCATGGCACATTTGTAGAATTTCTTGTTGTTTATTCTCAGCCATACATCTTCTTGCTATATTATCCTTACAAATTTTATAGAGATATGAACTACTCTAGATGTACCTAGATATGGTGTGTAAGAAGATTTCTTTTCTTCATTAGTCCAATTGGTAGGGGTTTTCATAGTGGCTAGATAGTTGGCTATATTAGCAAACCAAGGATCCTTTCTTGTAGAAAAACGTTTTTCATCAAGAAATTCATCATGAAAGACTCATTGTGTTCAATTCTCATCAATATTTTTTAGCCTTGAAATATTATCTGCTACTACATTTTCCCTTTCTCTTTTATCCAAAATATCTTCGTCAAATTCTTGGAGTAATAAGTACCATCTCATTATTATTGCATTTTCTATTTTTCTAGTAGCTAAGAATTTAATGATTGAATGATTAATATATACTCTACTTTTATAACTTATTGAATAATTTCTAATTTTATTTAGAGTATATACAATAGCTAATAATTATTTTTTTGTAGTTGTATAGTTTAC
>MNCI01004706.1:1025-19042 GCA_015680685.1 Gnetum montanum
AGTTGTGTTTTGAACTAGAAAAAAAGAGTCATTGGCGAAGTGCATATTAAGCTGTTGTTGAGAGGAAGAAAGGTAGACACTAGTGAGAACTCTAGTGTGAATGTCTAGGTTAATTTGATGACAAAGAAAGTCTGCTATGATGATAAAAAGATAGGGGGCAAGAGGACAACCTTGCCACACTAACCTATGTATTGGAAAGGGATAGGTAATGCCAGAGGTAGTGGCTATTCTTGCGGTAGCATCTGAGAATAAGCATTTTACCATATGCAAGAACTTAGGTCCAAAACCAAGTTTGGTCATGGTCTGCAAGATAAAATCCCACTTTATGTTTTCATAAGCCTTAGCATAATCAAGTTTCAGTAGGAGAATATCTTGTTCATCATCCTCGGCCCACTTGAGACTTTCCCATGCTATAACCACATTGTCTAGAATATATCTACTAGAAATAAATCCTATTTTTTTGGGGAGATATGATCTTGCCAAATATTTTTTTCAGCCATAGGGCTAGGCACTTAACCAAAATTTTATACACTACATTGAGAAGAGTTATGGGACACCAATTGGAGATATTAATAAGATCCCCAGACTTGGGGAGGAGATGAATTACCCCTTGATTTAGATTGGGCCTGAGGGAACCAGTTACGATAGCCTCATTAATGACCAACAGAAGATCATTTTCCACCAAATCCCAATGATTTTGAAAAAATTCCATGGGAACCATCATAACCAGGAGCCTTTCACTAACTTAACTTGGAACATGCCACTTGTAGCTCCACCAGAGTGATATCAACATCAAGAGTTTGTAGCATAGTGGAGTTGATAAGGCAAGGATAATTGGGAATGGCAGCCTTGAACGAAGCAATCTCCATTGGGGTAGTTGCAAAAATGGTTTCATAGTGGTTCTTGAGAAAAGAGAGGATACTATTATGGTCAGTAATGGTGGTACCATCATTGGAGATTTTGTTTATGGGACTTGAAGGGGAAGTAGTATTGAGATACTTAAAAAATTCCTTACAGTGTTCATCTTGAATATTTAACCAAGTGAGCCAACTTTTAGTTAAGGAACTTTATGCTCGATACACATCCCAATGTTGAAAGGCTAATCATGCTCTAGCAAGCTCCTCATGAACTAGAGTGTTGAAGGGATCTTTAGCTAGTCTATTAGTGAGATGTTCAATAGTGAGATGAATTTTGTTGTATTCTTGTCTAGCCTGAGTAGCCATTGCCTTACGATACGAATGAGAAATTTTTTTCACTTGACATGAAGCACGATGCCACTAGTTAATCCAACCCACCTAATTTAGGGGCCTAGGTTTGACATTCCAAAGGTTGGATAGATGAAGTTGGCCAGTAGGGAAAGAAAAATAGTTGTTATGTAGTTGGAAAAGATGGAATTTTTGTTAGTGAGGGCTACCATGAATCTTGATAGATATGGAGATAGGAAGACGATTTGATAAGGTGGCATGGTGATGAACCATAGTAGCGAAGAAGGCTTGCTAGAAGGAAAGGGTGGAGAAATAAAACCTATCTAACCTATTATAGATGCAAGCCTATACAATATGGAGATTGCTCCAAGTAAATCTATGAAGGGGAATGCCCACGGAGTTGTCCACCCTATTAGAAAGGTAAAACCTTTTCTTAAAGATAGACCAGGTCTGATACCCGAGATTGGGTAGTTGAAAAAACACACCTTTGAGCTTGTCTTGAGGGAATTCGATCATATTAAAATCTCCTCCAAATATCCAAAGTGTTGTGGGAAGAGAATTTGCAAGTCCTTGCCAAAGGAGACCCCATTCTATGGAGTCGTTTGGGGAATATATTGATCAAATACCAAAAGGGCCATGCAAGGAGGAGAAGGTGGCCCAGGAAACTCTACGCCTAGAATCGAAACCACTTTGAAGGATTTTAGTTTTCTAGTAGGGTGAGAGGAGAATGGCTACACCTCCTTTCCCGCTCGCACGGGACATCGCTAGGATTGAGGAGTGGGGAAGAAACCAATGGGTGGAAAAGGATAAAAGATCAGCTGAAACCTTAATTTCTTGAAGGCGAATGAAATCAAAGGCTATATTAAGACTAGAAATAAAGTTTCCTACTCACTTCCATTGAAGCCTACCTGTAAGGCCTCAAACATTCCATGAAAGAAGGTTCATGGAAAAACAAGGGGTAGTTTGGATGAGAGGTTAATGGAAGGTTCGAAAGTTAAAGTATCAACTTCAATTATTCTTGACAGGAGGGCAAAGGAGTTGTTCGTGGAGACAAGGGCCATGGAAGTGTTTAGTGAAGAGGAGCTGGATGAAGGAGTATAACTAAAGGAAGCTTTGACTCGTTTCCTTCCACTGCCCACCATGAACTCATCCACCAAGACTAAGTCCTTGACTACCTTTGAGGGGATGACATGGGTGGAGGTGTGAGTACCTGACTATTGTTTCTGTACTTGGAGGGGCTAGACTGAGAGTAGGATTGTGGAGCTATTGCGAGAGAAGATTCAAATTTCAAGGATACTAAGGATGGGTGTAATGGTGTGACTAGGGAATGGTTTTTCTAAGATGCTATAGGTTGTTTCTTCCTGTCTAGGATGGGACACACTGATATATGATGCTCAACCCTATGACAATAACTACACAAGTTTGGAAGGTAAAAATAATCCACTTTTTTGGAGAAGAGTTTTCCACCAACAACGAGGGTTAATGAGGTCTTCCAAAGAGCTATATCTAGTTCAATACAATAATGATGAATTTGAGTTCCATTGATTTCCATACAATGATTAGAAATAATAGGATCCAAGGTGCTCACAATGTCCCTCTTAACAGATGAGAAAATAAGTGGAAGATTGGGCAATTCCATGTAATAAGGAATTATATTAAAAGCTAGATTGTTAACATTAAAGTTAAATCTCCAAGCACGTGCTATTAGGGTTACATTCCATGTTGGAAAAATTTTTAGAGGGAGAGCCTTCTTGACTTAAGAGGCATTAGATAATTCCACCAAAATGAAATTTCAAGCATAGTATTGAGTATGAGAAACTTGAATGCCCTAGGGTTGAAGGAGACTTTGGACTTGAGTGTTTATACTTGGGGACCTTGATACAAACCCCACAATTTAAAAGAGAATAAAACAAGATGCAAAATCTTTAGAAACTATTTAAAAAATATCTTTAAGTAAAAGGAAATCAATTTGAGATGAGGTAGAGGAACTTCCGTGAGGGAGAGCAGAACTTGACGAATTTGCCATTACAACTCACCTACCCATGAAGCAGGCATAGCCTCTTCACAAAAACAACACAGAGATGCCCAACCACAACCCCAAATTGATTCAGGTCTATAGATGAACTTTCTAGATCTTGAGCTTAGAACAAGTCTGGTGCCACCACTCCCAAAAGGCATACTGCCCTACCACGAAAAACACGTTGGCTGGAAGAAAAATATGCTACAAACGCTCAAATCATTTGGATAGAAGCGACTGTTCCAACTACCTGCGTAGATTGATGAGATTCCCCTATGAAGCCCTTGTCCAAAAGCCCACTCGAACTCCAAAAATTTGATCTTGGTGAGTTGTGTTGGGATATACATAGGCATTGGGAACCTGATGCTAATGCAGTAGTTTGAATGTTTGTTCANCATTTTTCCATCTAAATATAGAGTTATTTTGCAAGATCATGATGCATAAAACTTGGAAAGGTCTTGCTTTATTGGAAGGTTAGCATAATCAAGTCAAGGTCATGGCCTTAGGTAGGGAGGAAGCACATGATTAGCTTATGGCCCTGGCAAGCAGATGGTGGTGTCTTTAGTAAAGCTTGAGAAGGGTGTTACTGTAGTGGAAAGTTAGCATGATTAGGACATAGCCTTGTGGAGTGAAGCAATGAAAACTCGTAAAGTAAAATTCTAATGTGTGAAATTTAGGAAGGGTCTCACTTTAGTGGAAAGCAAGAATGAGCAGGTCATAATTTTTTAGTTTTTTCTTAGGATTTTTCTCTCACAAATATGATCTCTTCAGAATTTTTTAGTGGGGATTCTAAATTACCTTTAATTCTTTCAACTAATTCTTCTATCTATATAAAAAATTTTGTTAATTTTGAGAATGAAGATTTACAAGCTAGGATTAAAAATTTGAGACACTTTCTTCTAGTGATGTTGATAAAATTAATATACCTAATTTAATTCCTAATTTTCCAAGAAAGGAAGGCAATGGATTGTGTAGTAATTAGACCCCAAAAATGAATAATAATATTTAAAATTATTCAAATTATATTAGATCATTCAAGGGAGAGTCTAAAGAAAAAGACCAATAATTTTTGGAATGTCTTTTTAGGTTTTCATCCTGATAACCAATTCTTAAAAACCTTCTCTCTAGAGTAGAAAAAGGATAAGTAATGTCCTTATTCAAAAGTGTTAAAACTTCATATAATTTTTTCATTTTAAGAAGAATGATAGATTTCAAAGGAGAAACTAACCAATACAAGAAGATTGATGGACCTTTTTTGTTTTTCCTCAAAGTAGACTAAGGCTTTGTGTTGTTGTTGTCTTCTAGATGAATGCTACTATGATCCTTCCATTATATTCATTTCTTAGTTTTGAAAACCACCACTTCCATTTTAGTTAGAATAAGCTTGAATCCTAGTGGTTTTGCACAAGTTCAATACCGAATGATTAATCTTTTCTAGACCGAATATGTAGACACCTGGTTGCAATTGTAGTGTAGTGAGAAACCTTGATTTTTTGTTTTGTTTTTGAAATAATAGAAGTAATTAAAGTATATAATGTGAAAACAAATGGAATTGACCTCCGGCCATTGATGCCTTCAATTAATCTTATTCAAATTCTTCTTTCACATCGGCACTTTGCAATAATGGTGTATGCAACCTTCAAGCGTCTATGAAAGGGACCTGAATTGCAATCTTGTTGTGATTCATGGTACCTTTGTTCTCTTATCAAGAATGAATTTATAGGCCATGAAATCAGTTATCATGAGAGAAAATTTGAAAAATAAGAAACCCAAAACCCCATTTGGATGTGGACACAACCCTAACACCAATGCAAAAATGCGTTAAGCCAACGCTTATAAGTATCAAAAGATATGGAGGCCACTTCAACACGTAAACACATGTTACATCAACTACAACTTCAACCACCAACATCCTAGTTAGCATTAATGACAAGAAGCAAGAGTGTAGGTCTGGGCCAAACTCAAATTGGACTTAAGGAATTAGCCACTGTGCAAACTACTACATAATACTTATCTCTTTTGGTGATAATGTAGATGGTAACAATTACTATCTATTTATTAATTCTCTATTTCAACCATGTGGCACTTTATATATATATATATATATAGCTATTTTGTAAGTAAAAGAAAATTTAGAGGACAATGTCCTATATGTATGAAACAAGTGTCATTTATTTTATTTTATTTACCATGGTGGATGTAACTTCCCCCATAGTGGTTGTAACTTCTCTAAGTGGTTGCAACCAAATTTTAATTTCTCATGATGTTTTAATCACCAAGCATGACACTTGGCAACTATAGCATTAATTTCAAAGGAAGTTGTAACTTCCTTTGGTAGTTATAACTAAACTACTTTAATGGTTGTAACTAACCTTAACCTCCCATGATAATTGTAACTACCTTGAAACCACTATAAAAAAGCTCCAAGGGTAGGATACCTAGGGGGAATTGATAGGAGATCAAGAAGAAGATATTGAAGATTGTAAGATGGCTTACTAATTTATCAATTCAACTCCTTTGTTTTAATCATGTGAGTTCATTTCTTTCCATTTTGTTTTAGTTACTCAGCTAATGGTTTAGATAGTATCATGTTTAGCATTCAATTTTGGGATTTTTTAGATTGCCTTTATAGCTTTTCCTTTTGTGAAATATTAGACTTCTATTAAGGTTTTCCATATAAGAGCTTATATTGTATTCAAAAAGCATCTTGAGTAACTTAATAATAATTTCTTATAGAAATTACTTGTTTGAGTTTAGGGAATCTAGAAAATCTTTGATACTTTGAGATGATTGAAATGGCTTCTTTATTTTTAAAGTTTATTATCTTAATATTACAATCTTGAAATTGTCAAATTTTTCTGTAAGTTCTATTGTTAACAATTCTTGATCAATTTTCACTAGCCAAATAGAAGCTTCTACTTTGTCATTTACAAAGCTTTTTGATAGTTAAATAGAGTGTCTTTTATGAAATTTCTTGTTGAGTTTAGAAGGTTTGGATGATTCATAATAGATTGAATTGGAATAACTTTATTGCGAAGTGTTTTCTTATGTCAATTTATCTTGCTTAAATGCTTGAGATACCACACAAATCTGCTTTCTTTTCTTTTCTCTTTCTAAAACCCATTGAATCTCGCTCTATTTCTAGTTTTCTTGTCGAATTTTTTCTCTAGGCGAAATTAGGAGTAGATTGATAGATTTGTGCTCAAACATTTATGTAAAAATTTATTTGTTACAAGTAATGTTCTATAGGGACTATATAGACTAAGTGATTAAACAAAATAAGAACTTTCAACAACTCACAGTATTTGACAAAGTTAGTTGAATTTCTTTTATCATAGCCAATTACAGGTTCATACACAAACCAGCGATTTCAATATTCACAACAACAAACATATCCTCATGACTAGTTCATTTCATAAGCACTGAGTTTATTTGGAGGTATCTGGGCCTTAGTGTTGCTAGACACTAGTAAGCACCTAAACCCTATTTGAAGAATACCTTCACATCCCATGACTCCCAACATTGCAGGATTGGAGGCCCTAAATGTTGGCAATCCCAAACAATCACCAACAATTACCAAGAGAACGACATCTCATATTTATAGTTTTTGATAGAGGCCATGATAAAACACTAAGGGCCATTGTATTTTTGGTCAATATTATGTAAAAAAGAAAGTTTTTCTTGAGTATATGTAGCACCAATTATGCTACATCCCACATCAAATGCTTTACTTTTATTTTTTTTTAATAAAATATGAGTTTTTAACTTCCACCTCTATTTTATTTTTTTTTCTAAAAAAAATATTTCCAAAAAGCAAAGTAAAGAAAATACCTAATAAGGTTTGAAATAAGAATAGTAATTACTCGTTCTTTCATGTCACCACTCATGCAACCTATTTTTCAAATAGATGCTTAAATAGTTACAGTGGTGATTTGCAGTACATATTTAACTATTGCAAAATTACTTAATGAAGTGCTTATTTATTAATATTTGATTTCATCTGTAAAATTTAAATATGGTTAAATATTCTCATGCAACACAAACACTCTTAAAAAAGATATATGGTTAAATATACTTGCTAACTTAGGGGAGGGATGATTTAACTATTGAATTAGGATTTGTATATACTATAAAGGTAGCATAAAATTGAGATGTATTGGAATTCCAAAATACTTGTAATACAAGTACATCCTAAGATATATAATCTACTAAGAACTTTATTAAAAAAAAATTCAAAGTACATTAATCATCAAGGAGAAAGTCTAAAGAAAAATCTTGATGGTTTTGGAATGCATTTTTAAGTTTTTATCCTTATAACTGATCTTGAAAAAGCTCCTCTTTATGGTAGGAAAAGCATCAAGCCTTGCCCTTATTTAGAAGTAGCTTCACAGGTTTTCACTTCTTACTAAAGGGTTTATTGTAAAGAGAAGGAGAAAACTCTCTAAAGATAAAATAATACATTAATAAAAAATAAAGAACAAATAGCTGAGGACCAAGAACTTAGATGGTGGGTTGAATTAGTTTAAGCCAACAATATCCAATTTTTTCATAGCTAATGTATGTGGTTCTCCAACTTGGATACATCCACATTCAAAGGGTAGAATCTTTGCACACCTCTAGACTTTGTTCCTTCAGAATGTGATTTCAAGTACACCATAACCTTTACAAACTATTAAGCTCCACAAGGGGTGCTTTCACTTAGAAACATACCCAACCCCTCAAAGTTTCAACTAGCTTAAAGGATGCATTCCCTTAAGAAGCACATCTAGCTCCTTAGGGCATACAACAAGAAATAGGATGATTAAGGAAGAAAATTAACTAAGCTTATGATTCCTTATTGTAAGGCACACAACATACAACATACAATAAATTATTAAAAATTAAAGTACTATATTTCACAAAGAATGTATACGATTGATTGCTTGATTTCTTGTACAATGCTTTTCTTTTCTTGTTTAAGATGTTCTTCTTTTAAAGCCTTGTTCTTTTTATTTGTTCATTGGAATCCATACAATGGCTAGAAATGGCTAGTTTAGAAATATTCTATGAGCTTGAGATGTCTTGCTATTTTTTCTCCTTATAGGTGACACATTTTGTTTAGTCTTAAGATGTCTTCGATGAGACATCTTGGCTTTTGGCAACACATCTTGCACAAATTGTCTTGGCTTGGCATGAGACATATCCTATTTTAAGAAGATGTCTTTCCTGAGACTATAGCTCTTAATAGAGACATCTTTCTATAGTGTGAGATGTCTTGTTAGTCTCCAAGATGTCTTCTCTAGGATTTAGGATGATTCATATACTTATGATTTTTTCCAAACCCTTGCATCTTCTCATTGGTCTCTAGCATTTCAAATTGTCAATTTTTTTGATCTTAGTCTCCTTGATATGCTACATTTATCTTCTTGGACCTACAAGATCTCAAAAACATAATAATAAATTCTTAATTTTTCAAGATTTTGACATACCAAAAAGTTAACAATCTTCCCCTTTTTGGTGATGTTCAAAAATTGAATAATGGGTTAGCATAAAAGTAACAAGATGCATATAACATTCTCATTATAAGTATATATAAGGCATCTATATATAAGAATTCATGATTAGATAAGATAGTAAATTTTCTATGATAGCAAGGATGGGAAAGAAGAATGGGTTAAAGGATGATAGTCACACATCCATTAGCAATGGTCTCCAGAACTAATTAAAGTAAGTTACATTAAATATCTACTTAAATATTTGTCTATAATATGTATCCCATAATAGAAGTAAATCATATAAAATGTATGCTCAAATCTCTATCTATAATACGCATCCCATATTCAATGAACAAGCATGTCATACATCACAACCTAATAATAAATGCTAGAGCATGAAATCTATATACACATATTTGTATATTCATAAACTCCATATAATCATAGCCATGTAATAATAGTTAAGTGGTATCCACAACATAACAATATATAAATTCTAATCATTAACACATAATATAGCTACTAGTCATCCAACATCAAGCTCTCTCTAAAACTCTTCCCCTTTTTGCACATCACTCAAAAGAAGGGGATCATCACCAACTCATTAATCACTGACCACTATATCACTAGTAGAGTTAGATGCATCATAGGTAGGCCTGTAGGTCTCTTCCTCATCATCACCATTACTAGTACTATAGTAAGAGACCTACTAGATTTCATAATCATCATCATCATCAAAAGGCACTATAACTAGAGCTCATCTAGTTGAAGCTTCACCCAAATGTAGATGGATGGAGGAGGACTATCATGAGATAGAGCTTGCTAGGAAGATGATGGAGGAGCCCTATGTTGATACATTTGGAAAATAGTTTTTTCCCATTGTGCTACCACTCAAAAATGCTATTCATGCCCTATTGCGTAAAAGGCTATGGCTCATCATCACTACAGGGTCATTTGGAGAGTCTTGTGGAGGACACTCCTTGCACAAATGCATCTAGTGCTAGCTACTGAGTATGAGGGATGGGCTTCCCCTGAGCATGTGCTAGTGCTCCTACTAGTTCTTTTGAATCTAATGCATTTCTCGAGTTGTAGGCTTGTGAGGGCCCTATTGTTGTAGAGTGTCAAACAGGCTCTAAATCTTCTTTACTTTTCGTTCAATGAGAAGTCTCAATCTCCTCAAACTAAAGATCACCTGGAGATGAGGAAGGCCTATTGAATCCATCCTCTTATGAAGGTAATAGATATGTCTGCCAAGCTTCCCCATGGTCTTAACAATAGAGTGTAAGGCCTTGATGGGACGCGATATCGCATCCCCAGCAATATCGCGTATGCAATATCGCAGTCCACCGCAATGTCTATAAATAAGAAGCGGCTCTCCCTTATTTCATATCATAGTTTAGATTGTAGTGAAACTTTGGCAGTTTGATCCCTCTAGAGTTAGATTATTTTTCCAATGTCTGCCCGCAATGTGGTGATTGTAATTGTAGGGCATTCTTTATTCGAGTGTGACGTACTTGGACATGCACATGACCGGCAATAGAGATTGAGATTACTTCATCATTGCAGCATTTACTTTGTTATTTATTTGTTTATTTATTTAATGTTATTTACTATTTTCTCTCTCATCCTTAAACTCCTAGAACGCAGAATGAGTACAACTTGATTACAAGCATTTAAGTGTGACTACTTGGTATCCCAGTGGCGTACCTAGGATTTGCGCTTGGTAATCCCAGTGGTAGTCATGCACGAGGTCCAAGATGTGTACGGATGATCAAGAAATCAATTGCTCATCGCACTTAGGCAAGATTATATTTTCTTACCATTTTCCTCCTAGCTTAGCTTAGTTAATATTATTTTCCATTGTCTCAGGAGTAGTGTTAGAATTAGAACACATCATACACCTCACTCTAGACTAAACCATACGTGAAAAATATAAATACTAGTCCAGGTGGGAAGACAACAAACTGTGACCTAAGGTTAACGATCTAGGTGCCACAACTAGTCCGTCTGTGGAGTTTGACCGGATCACGCATGAGAAAGCTCGTATTCGTATGGTTGAGTGTAGGGGTATCTCTCGCCACTCATCATTGGCGTCGTTGCTAGGGACGGTGCTAGTTATCTAGATTCATTATATCATACAAGGTCGTTGTATAAGGACTTAATGATATATCTCTTATAAAGAAGAAGTAATTATATAAATTCACACCTAAATTCACACATAGTTTCATAACAATGTCTCTCCTACAAGATAATAATAACACCACACTTAGTGAGGAAGTTCATTGGAGAACCAACAAACTATATGATGATGAAGATTGGAGTATACAACCTGAAGTAGGAGTTTCTTATAAACAAGAACAAAAACAACGTCCTCGCAACACATGAAGACATAACTTACTCGATGACAATGAACCCCTACTGACCACTACAAGCCTAATGCAAATACAAGAGGTTGTTTGAATCTCATGTAGGCATTGTAAAGAGAGCCGACTACCTAGGCTCAATTTAAAAAACTTTTCTAAATTTTTAGGAGGCTATGACTTAGATCCGCATCAACATTTACTATCCTTCTAGGATGCCTATACATGGAACAACATTGATAACAGTTGGAAAAAAATTAATCTCTTCGCTATAACACTCGTTGACCAAGCAAAAGTATGGTATAGATCGTTAAAACCAAATTTGATACGACGCTGGTCAACAATGGTAGAGTTCTTTAATGAAAAATATCAAACCTATGTAGGAGTGTTAGCCTTGAGGAAACAAATCCAAGGATGGAAACAAGCATAACATGAACCCTTGTACATGGCCTTAGAAAGATATTATGCACTATTGAACAAATGTCTAGGTCATGGGTTTTTTGAGGAAAGGCTAATGTATCATATTATTGATGGGCTACGTAATGAAACAAGAGAGACCTTAGGAATGTATGCCCAAGGTCAACTATACAAACTACAAACCCATCAAAACCAAGACTTTATTAAGCGGGTAGCAAAAGAAGAAGGAGAATTAGCTAGATGGGAGAGTGTTGAAAAACATCAACGAGACCAAAATCTTAACTCAACAAAGGTCCATGATCATAAAAAGGAGAGATCAACAAATCTCAAGGTAGAAACATCATCTTTGCCAATACAACAATCGTTAGAGGAAGCCAAGGAAAAGATCAATAAAATGTTGGAATGGATGTACCAAAAGTGTGGAGAATATATCAACACCATTGGAGATAGAGTTTTGAAAACCTAAGAAGCAGGAAAAAACATTAGACATTCGGAAAAAAAGAATGAAGGGAATAAGCGCTCAACTACCAATCATACATATGAATGCAACATATGCCTATACAATCACCCCAAGGGCCAATGCCCAATATTGTTACATCTACATGAGCATTGGGGAAATACATTACATCCAGAGTTCGTACAGAGATACTTTGTACGATCATAGTGGCAACAATCCCAGTCATGGGGGATACCACCCTTACACTGGAGGCACCCTTCACATTTTCCGAACCCAAACGCTTATCAAGTTCAACATCCTGTTTCTCCATTTGGGCCAACATACTCTATCTCACCACAATACTATTCTCCACAATACTATCAGCCCATGCCTCCAACACAACCTCCACCTTGTGCACCTTATATTCCTCCTAACTTTCAACATTCTCATCCTTTCCCTCCTTCCATAGTGCCACCAACTATTCCTAAGGTGTTTGTGCCACCACAACAACCCACGAACAACACTTGTGCTACTACTTCGAACAACAGTGAGAAGCCTCCTCAACATCAAAGGCGTCCTTTCTTTAAACATGTCCATAAGAAGGGACAACACAATTTCGAGGCCACTGCATCTTCCAACCCAGCACAAGTCCCACACTGTGGTGAACCCTTACCTTCGAACCCAGTGCCTCATGTAACTTCATCAGGGCCACCAACTTACACTCCAACAACCATATGGCCCAATGAATAAAATCATGGGAGCCATCAACCCAATCCTTGCATACCATCTAATAGTCACAAACATCATAATGAGTCAACTCATTATTCAGGAACTACATCGTATAAAGTACCCCACTATGCTCATTATAATCAAGTGTGTGAACCCCGAGGGGATAAGTATAGACCGGTTCCAATACTTCCAACATGCAAGGATCCTTTTTTTCCATTTATTAATCCTTGTCATCCTCAATTGATTAGTTATGGGGGATATCCCCCATTTCAATAACAATAAGGATTAATAAATATTTTTCATCTTCTTTAATCTTACAACTTTTTGTTTTTCAGTTTTTCATTTTTCAACTTTTTGTTCTATCTTTTTATCTTTTTGTGTGTTTGCCTTTTTATGCTTTTGTAAGTAATCTCATCTATGAATAAACACTCATGTGGATCATTGGTTGAGGTGTGTTTTATCTTATTAAGTCATGAGTGATCAATTATTCGGAACAGTGAACCCATTACACCCACTCATCCACTCTATAAATAAGAGGTTCTTTTCGACGGTACAATGATATTCTTGACATTTCTTAAACTTAAAATTAATTTTGTGTTCATTGTACCCAAAATGAAGAAGGATGGACCAAGAGGGAATGATTAGGGTGTGACATCAAGGGGACTTGTGGATTCTCTTTGGTGACACTGTGGGTGTTATGCAATGTGCTTGTACTAAGATCCTTGTAGATCTAACGAAAATGGGAGTAAGAGTAACCAAAAGGGTACTCAAAAATCAAATGCTATTCTAGGGGGTCCCACTGGATAGACATGCATCCATGCCTGATGGTTGGTAGCTTCTCTAGATTCAATAAAGTGAAAAAAAAGAAAGAAAGTAAAAACAAAGTGCCATAAAAAAATCACTCCTCCCTTGTACTAAATGCCAAGTGATTGTACGCCTTGTTGTTATGGTACTCTCATAGTTGTTTATCATGTGATGAAGCAATGTGATGTCACTAATTAGAAGGATGGACTTGGTCCTAATCTCGAGACGATGGGTTAATGACACCTTAATCATGCTTTACACGCAGGATTCATTGTGCCCTAGGTCAGTTACCTCATGTCCCAATTTCCACGACCCCTTTCTCTACTTCATCTAATCTCACTGTTCATATAATTGTAGCTCGTGTCCCATGTAGCATAGAATTTTCATCTCATTCCGGTGATATTTACATGTGTGTGTTTTGTGGAGTTAGTGCAGATTACATTTAACCCTTCTAGTGCCCATAGACACTTTAAGTGTGGTTACACAAGGGCATTATAGGTTGAATCTTGCTTTGGGGAGGATCCACTTCTGTAATTTTGTTGTAATATTCACTAATTCTCTAGCTCACACACACCATTTCTTATCCTTAGCCTAATTTTTCAATTGATTTTCTTTCCCTATTATTATCCTTCTAAATTTTAACGTTCCAATGTACCATTACAATCCCTTTTTTCGTAACTGCCAAATTTTTATTTACTAAAGTTCACATCAGTAGCATTACTAGTGCCTTTCAAATCAATGAAATTACCTTAGGAAATCTTAATACTTGCCAATGTCCTCAATATTTAACATTAATTTTAAGAAAAATCATTAAAATTTTGATATTCTCATGTGTCTCACATTAGTAGGGCCGAGATATCGCGTATGCGATATCGCATCCCACGGGATATCGCGTACGCGATATCGCGTCCTATTTACCTATAAATAGGTACCCTCGTTGCAACAATTACCGTCATTTTTCCATTTACACGGGAGGAGTTGTTGAAATTTTTCTCTATGACTTGCGATTGCATGACCCTTGCTTTTTCACTCATATCTCTCTCACTGGTGCTTCGATTTTAATTCTGTTTGAACTTGCTTGAACCCAAAGTGTTTAGTTTAGTTCTGGGGGAGAGACACTTACCAAAAATTGTTTAATGTTTTTCAAATTTATCATCACCCAAAGGACATTAGTTAGGGTAATTAACTTAACAGTTAGAATAATTGTGCTAAAAATCATATGACCTTAAGTACACCGGGAGACTAAAATAACAACCACCTAAGTCACAATACCCATTATTACAAAATTTCAGGCATGATCACACATTATAACATAAGATCTTTAATTAAGGCAAGCAGTAAGGTATAACTTAACTTTGAAAAAAACCTTACTAAAGCTTGATTCGTGTGATTGTAGAATGGCCCCGAAACGTGCACAGTAGGAGGGTCCTGTTCAAGGTGGAGTGAAAAAATCTTGGAGAGGTGGAAGACAAGGCTCTGCCGGACAACATACAGAATAGGAGGTGCAATCGTTCAGCATCCATCAAGAAGAACCTCATACCAAACGAGTCAGGCAGGCAGAAGGAGGAGCTACTACTATGCCTGAATCAAGACAACAACTCATGTTGCCCCCGTAATGTGTTCAGGCTATCCATGAGAATTGCACATTCGCTGCAGTGATTGTGGAGCTAAACTTTGAATCTTTTGTAGAGTTTGCTCCTGAGGCTATTAGGGATCACCTCAAAGGGTCTCCCTTATGGCCTGTCCTCTCTGAAAGGGGTGCCTAGTACCTAGGAGAAATGTACAAGTTCTGGCACAATAGGGAGAAAGGCACCACAGTTAACATTTGTGGTGTGACAATTGATTTCTCTACATAGGCTATTTTGGAAGTGTTGAATCTTCTGAATTCAGGTCTCATGTTGCTCGGTTATCTACCCGTTCAGACCCTGATGTGCAAAAGGATTGGTTAGAGAAGGCTTATGGCAGAGACAAAGATTTTGGTGAGCTGATGGTGGAAGAGAGAGTTTATTTCAAAATTAGAACCTATCACCTCTTCCCCATATAAGGCTTGAAAAGAATATCCACGTATGCGGCTAGAGGATGTGCAGTGTTGATGGGAAATGTTAACGCTAACCTACCCCATCTATATTTGATAGAGATCCTAAGGCGATTTGAAGAATGGAAGACAGGGAAAATGGCACTACCTTTCCCCTGTCTTATTAGAAAACTATGCCAATGGGTTGGTATTCGAGGATACACCAATGATGTCCTTCAAAAAGCCTAGAATGATTCTTATGCTAAATTGTTAAAGGCGCCAGCTCCAAGAAAAAGCACTGGCGAAGAGTTGAGACCCAAAGAAGAAGAAGAATAGATGATGGGACCACCTGCAACTCAACTTGTAGGACCCAGTCAACCTCCAGCCACGGGTCCCAACCAACAACAAGAAGCAGGGCCTGGCATAGGCCATGATCAGCCACCATTGTAAGACTACAAATAGTCGATGAGCTATCTTAGGACCATCGCTGAAATGGTCAGTTGGGGAAGTTGTGATGACACAAACCTCTTTCGCATCATCAATGATGTTTATCAGCCTACAGTTTCATTAGATTGCACAAGGGGAAAAATATTAATTCAAATAGGAGGAGGGGAAAGTAGATGGCTACAACAGATCTCAGGAAACACGACATCTTCTCAAGTGCAGTTAGAGATTGGTGAAGGGGCCACTGTGGTGGTCATGCAACACCAAAATGTCATGGGAGCTGTTGAAGTGGTCGCTAACCACTTCAAAGAATCCTTCAATGTACTTGTTGTGCCACCAAAAGATCTTTCAAGAGCACGAGATGCTCAAACTCTTACCGAGACCTCAATAACTCCTACAGAACATGAGGATGCACTTGACAGATTACTTCAAATAGGAAAAGTTCTGACGTCTCTATTTGACATCCCTCAAGATGTCACAACAATTTAATTAGACCTCATTTCCACAAAGGGGAAGCTAGTCATATTCAAAGTAAGGGCTGAGTATGCTGAAGCTGAAGTGCAGAAATTACAACAGTAGCTCGTGGCCTTACAAGTAGCACAGTGGGACCCTCTACAATTTGTTCCTGCAGATAAGCTGGATAACTTTAGAATAGAGAAACTGACCAAATTGATTGCAGAGAATAAGAAGTAACAGAAGAAAAGGAGATGGCTGTTTGGGATGCCTCCGCATCACAAGTGCAAACCCATGTGCATCTTAAGGCACTTAGAGCCTTAGAAGAAGAGAATAAGTAGTTGGTTTCAGATAACCTTCGGTTGACCTCTGTAGAGAAACAAAAGAATGTTCTCAATGAATACTTTCATTAGCTACGAGAAAAATTCATTCAGGTCAACTAAGATGTAAGTCATTTAGCAAGAGAGAATCGAACCCTCTCAATAGAGGAGGTATGCACTATTTGCCAAAAATCAGCAATTGAGATAAGCGCGTGGTAGAATGAGACTAAATGACATGAGAAGATGAAGGAGCATTTCTGTGAGCAGGTGGGGATGTATAAAAAAATCCTGGAGAAGGAGATCCATATGTCCACGGATCAAATCAACACTATCAGTGCTCAACACACTGATTGGAGGGCCATATTGGACACCTACGCCTTCACCCACCAAGCGGCAGTTAAGAACTGGGACTTGCAGATCCAAGACTTAACAAAGTACATGGAGTTGGCAAACCTCAAATATGCCAACCTTGCCATGTTAATAGCAGGGTACATGAGAATAGAGCTCAAGCAGCAGGTAGCTTCCACCCATATCAAATATGAAGCAGAATTTGCATAGCACAACAAGATGGTAGAAAAATTAGATGTTGCAAAGTCTAAACTCGAGGTGATAAAATCAAGCTACCAAGGATAGAAAGATGTTGCAACTGACTTGGCTCAACGGCTAATAGATCTTCATGAATACAAAGACAAAGCGCGAGCCTATGAAGAGGAATGACAGGTGTTCGCGGTGTGGTATGTCAAAGCCAACTAGATGTTCCGACAACTACCCTATACATGGGAAGTGCTGACTCTGTTGATGAGTGGCGAGGTACCCCTACACTCAACCATACAAAACAAGCGTCGCACATGTGATCTGGTCAAACTCCGCAGATGGACTAGTTGTGGCACCTAGATAGTTAGCCTGAGGTCGCAGTTCACTGTCTTCCCACCTAGACTAGTTTTGCATATGTCATGTATGGTTTAGTCTAGATGAGGTGTATGATGTGTTCTAATTCTAATGCTACTCCTGATGGTAGTGGAAAATAATATTAACTAAGCTAAGCTATGAGGGAAAGGGTAAGAAAATCTAATCTAGCCTAAGTGCGACGAGCAACCTATTCCTTGATCAACCATACACATCTTGGACCTCGTGCATGACTACCACTGGGACTACCAAGCATAGCTCTGAGGTACGCCACTGGGATTACCAAGCATAGATCCCAAATATGCCACTGGGTTACCAAGCGTAGATCCTGAATATGCCACTGGGCTACCAAGTAGTCACACTTAAATGATCGTAATCAAGTCGTACTCCTTCCACTTCTAGGAGTTTAAGGGTGAGAGACTAATCGTGATGAGTAAC
>MNCI01004706.1:19122-50115 GCA_015680685.1 Gnetum montanum
TAACTCTGGAGGGATCAAACTGCCAGAGCTTCGCTACTTCTAAACTGGGATTCCGAACAAGGGAGAGCCATGTCTTATTTATAGATATGGCGGCGGACTGCGATATCGTGTACGTGATATCGCAGGGGAAGATGCGATATTGCGTACGCGATATCGCAGGGGATGCGTGCGAACCACGTCTCATCATACCCCCATGACTGAATAAAAACTCATCCTCGAGTTACAAGGAGAACAAGCTTCAATGATTACACAGTGGATAGGTATGGGATTATTAACTGGAAAAAGAAATGGACTAATGCCGCAGTGTGGGAAGACACAACACAGATAAAAAATACTACAACTACAAAAATGTGGAACTCATGTAGTTCCTGGTGGCGGTGGATCCTCCATGGGTGCTTTCCCTTTATCATGTGCTCCGAGCTTTGAAGGTTGATGATGCTAAAGAATAGCCTGGAGCCTCTCCTCTTCGGTCCAAGGGTCTTGTGCCATCCATGCTTATGCTCCGATGTTTGATGGAGTTGGCACTTCCCATAGACAGTGTAGTTGTGGAAACATTTGATTAGCCTTGACATACCATGCCGTGAACACCCATCATTCCTCTTCATAGGCTCTGGCTTTGTCTTTGTATTCGTGAAGCTCTGTTAGCCGTCGAGCTAAATCGGTTGCCACATCTTTCTATCCTTGGTAGCTCTCTTTTACCACCGTGAGTACAGAATTTGCGACATCTAGTTTTTCAGCCAACTTCTTTCGCTCTGCAAATTCTACTTCATATTTGATGTGGGTGGAAGCTACCTGCTGCTCGAGCTCTGACCTCGAGCGCTCTGCTGTTAAGATGACCAGGTTGGCATATCGAAGGTTTGCCAACTCCATGTATTCAGTTAAGTCCTCGATCTGCAGGTCCCGGTTCTTAATTTCTGCTTGGTGGGCATAGGCATAAGTGTCCAATATGGCCCCCCAATCAATGTGCTGAGCACTGATGTTGTTGATTTCAGCTTTGGTCATATGGATCTCCTTCTCCAGGATTTGTTTGTACATCCCCACCTGATCACGGAAATGCTCCTTCAACTTCTCATGTCGTTTAGCCTCATTCTGCCATGCGCTAATTTTGATGGCTGATTTTTGTTGAATAGCGCATACCTCCTCCATTGAGAGGGTTCGATTTTCTCTGGCTAAACAGCTTACATCTCGGTTAACCCGAATGAATTGTTCTCGCAGCTGATGAAAGTGTTCATCGAGAACATTCTTTTGTTTCTCCACAGAAGTTAACCAAAGATTATCTGCAACCAACTGCTTATTCTCTTCTTGTAAGGCCCTGAGTTCCTTAAGATGTGCATGAGTTTGCGCTTGAGCTACGGAGGCATCCCAAGTGGCCATCTCCTTTTCTTCTACCACCTTCTTATTTTCTGCAATTAGTTTTGTTAGCTGCTCAGTTCTGAAATTATCTAGCTAGTCTACGGGAACAAATCGCAGAGGATCCTGCTGTGCTGCTTGTAAGGTGATGAGCTGTTCTTGTAATTTCTGCACTTCAGCTTCAGCATGCTCTACCCTTACTTTGGATAGGACCAGCTTCCCCTTTGTGGAAATGAGGTCTGACTGAATTACCGTTACATCCTGGGGGATGTCAAACAAGGACGTCAAAACTTATCCTATTTGAAGCAATCTGTCCAATGCATCCTTATGTTCCGCAGGAGTCATTGAGGTTTTGGCAATAGTTTGAGCATCCTATGCTCCTGAAAGATCTGCCGGTGGCACAATAGGTACATGGAAAGACTCTTTAATGTGGTCAACGACCACTTCAGTAGCTCCCGCAGCATCCTGGTGTTGCATGACCACCACAGTGGCCCCTTCACCAGTCTCTAACTACACTTAAAAAGATTCTGCATGTCCAGAGATCTGTTGTGACCATATGCTTTCCCCTCCTCTTCTTTCCATTGATAACTCACCCTGTGTGCGATCTACTGAAATCGTAGGCTAGTTGGCATCATCGATGAGGTGGAAGAGATTGGCGTCATCACAACTTCCTCAACTAACCATCTCAGCGATGGCCCTAAGATAGCTCATCAACGGTCTGTAGTCTTGCGACGACAGTAGATCCTAGCCTTTGCTGGGTCCTGCTTCTTGTTGTTGGCTGGGACCTGTGGCTGGAGGTTGACTAGGTCCTGCAAGTTGAGTTGCAGGTGATCCAGTCATCTGTTCTTCTTCTTCTTCATCTGGTCCCAGCTCTTCGATAGTGCTCTTTCTTGGAGCTGGCGCCTTTAATAATTTAGCATAAGAAGCATTTTGGGCTTGTTGGAGGACATCATTTTTGTATCCCCGAATACCAGCCCATCGGAACAATTTTCTGATAAGGCAGGGAAAAGGGAGTGTCATTTTCCCTAACTTCCGTTCTTCGAATCGCCTTAGGATCTCTGTCAAATATAGATGGGGGAGGTTAGCGTTAACCTTTCCCATCAATACTACACATCCTCTTGCCACGTACATTGATATTCTTTTCAAACCTTTTGTGGGGAAGAGGTGATAGGTGCCGATTTTGAAATAAACTCTCTCTTTCGTTGTCAGCTCACCAAAAGCTTTATCTCTGCCATAAGCCTTCTCTAACCAATCTTTTCGCACATCAGAGTCTGATTGGGTGGATAACTGAGCAACATGGGGGCATAAATTCGGAAGGTTTAACACTTCCGAAATTGCCTGTGCAGAAAACTCTACTGTCACACCACCAATGTTAACCGTGGTGCCTTGCTCCTTATTGTGCTAGAATAGGTACGTTTCACCTAAGTACCAAGCACCATTTTCAGAGAGGACAGGCCATAAGGGAGACCCTTTAAGGTGATCCCTAACAGCCTCAGGAGCAAACTCTGTGAAAGATTCGAAGTTAAGTTCCACAATCACCGAAGCAATTGTGGACTTTGTATGGATGGCCTGAACACATTCCGGGGGCAACGTGAGTTGTTGTCCTAGTTCAAGCGCAGTAGCTCCTCCTTCCGCCTGCCTGGATCATCTGGTAGGAGGTTCTTCTTAATGGATACTCAATGAGTGCACCTCCTGTTCGGTATGTTGTTTGGCAGGACCTTGCCTTCTACCTCTCCAAGGTTGTTTCGCTCCACCTTGGGCAAGACCCTCCTGCTGTGAACGTTTCGAGGCCATCTGCAATCACACGGGCCAAATGTTAGTAAGGTTGTTTTCAAATTCAAGTTATACCTTACTACATGCCTTTAATTGAAGATCTTATGTTATCGTGTGATCGTGCCCGAAAATTATGATGATGGGTCCTATGACTTAGGAGGGTTTCATTGTTAAGCTCCCTGCATACTTAAGGGTTATATGATTTTTGGCACAATTTGTCTAAGGGTTAGTAGTAATTATCCTAATTGATGTCCTTTGGGCGATGACAAATTTCAAAAAATTTAGACACTTTTCAGCAAGTGTCTCTCCCCCATGACTAAACTGAACACTCTGGGTTCAAGCAGGTTCAAACGGAATTAAAATCGGAGTACCAGTGCGCGAGATATAAGTGTAAAAGTAAGGGTCACGCAAGCGCAAGTCGCAGAGAAAAAATTCAAAAATTCCCCCCACGTAAATGGCCAAATGATGCTAAGTATTGCGGTGGGGGTTCCTATTTATAGGAAAATAGGACATGATAACGCGTATGGTACATCGCGTACGCGATATCACGTGGGACACAATATCGCATACGCGATATCTCGTCCCAACTAAGGTGAGACATATGAAAAAGACCAAATTTTTAATGATTTTCTTGAAATTATTTATGTAAAACGAGGACATTGACAAGAATAAATATATGCAAGGGTAATTACATGAATTCAAGAGGCACTTTGAATGATATTGGTGTGAATTTAGCAATTAAAAATTTTTCGGTTATGAAGAAAAGGGAATATAATGGTACATTGTAACGTTAAAATGTGAGGGATAATAATAGGGAAAGAAAATTATGAAAAACTAAGCTGAGGGTAAGAAATTGTGTGTTCTAGCTGGAGAATTAATGAAGATTACAACAAAATTACAACAAAATTACACAAGTGGGTCCTCCCCAAAGCAGGTTTCAACCTATTATGCCCTTATGTAATCACACTTAAAGTGTCCGTGGGCATTAGAAGGGTTAAATGTAATCTGTACTAACTCCACAAAACACACACATATAAATATCATCGGAATGAGATGAAAATTTTATGTTACACGGAACACGAGCTACAATTTCATGAACAGTGAGATGAGATGAGGTAGAGAAAGGGATCGTAGAGATCGAGACATGAGGTAACTGTCGCAGGGCACAATGAATCTTACGTGCAAAACATGATTAACATGTCATTAACCCATCATTCCAAGATCAGGACCAAGTCCATTCCTCTAACAAGGCATATGATCACTTGGCTTTTAGTACAGGGGAGGAGTGATTTTTTTGTTTTATAGCACTTCCTTTTTCTTTTCTTTTCTCTCTCTTCTTTTTTTTTCACTTTACTGAATCTAGAGAAGCCGCCAAGCTTCAGGCATGGGTGCATGTCTTTCTAGTGGGACCCCCTAGAACAGCATTTGATTTTTGAGTGCCCTTTTGATTACTCTTACTCCCATTTTTCATTAGATCTACAAGGATCTTAGTACAACCAAGTTGCATGATAACATCGACAAACATCACCAAAGAGAATCCACAAGTCCCCTTGATGTCACATCCTAATCATTCCCCCTTGGTCCATCCTTCTTCTTTCCGGGTGCAATAACACAAAATTAATTTTAAGTTTAAAGATTTCAAGAATATCACTGTCCCCTCGAACAGAACCTCTTTATTTATAGAGTGGATGAGTGGGTGTAATGAGCTCACTATTTCAAATAATTGATCACTCATGACTTAATAACATAAAACACATCTCAACCAATGATCCACATGAGTGTTTTATTCATAGACAAGATTACTTACAAAAAACGGAAAAAGACAAACACACAAAAAGACAAAAAAGATAAAAAGATAAAAAGATAAAACAAAAATTTGAAAAATGAAAAACTGAAAAACAAAAAGTCAAAAAATTAAAGAAAATGAAAAAATTTTTTATTAATCCTGCTTGTTATTGAAATGGGGGGTGTCCCCCATAACTAAACGGTTGAGTATGGCAAGGATTAATAAATGGAAAATGAGGATCCTTGCATATTGGAAGTATTGGGACCAGTCTATACTTATCCCCTCGGGGTTCACACACTTGATTATAATAAGCATAGTGGGGCACTTTATACGATGTAGTTCCCGGATAACAAGTTGACCCACTATGGTGTTTGTGACCGTTAGCTGGTATGCAAGGATTGGGCTGATGCCTACCATGGTTGTGTTCATTGGGCCTTGTGGTTGTTGGAGTGTAAGTTGGTGGCCCTGATAAAGTTACATGAGGCATAGGGTTCGAAGGTAAGGGTGCACCACATTGTTGGGCTTGTGCTAGGTTGGAAGATGCAGTGGCCTCAGAATTATGTTGTCCCTTCCTACGGCCGTGNGAATATGAAGTGTGCCTCCAGTCTATGGGTGGATTCCCCCACGACTGGGATTGTTGCCACTGTGGTCTAACAAAGTATCTCTGTACGAACTCTAGATGTAATGTGTTTCCCCAATGCTCATGTAGATGTAACAAGATTGGGCAGTGACCTTTGGGGTGATTGTACATGCATATGTTACATTCATATGTATGATTGGCAGTTGAGCGATTATTCCCTTCGTTCTTTTTTTCCGAATGTCTATGATTTTGTCCTGCTTCTTGGGTTGTCAAAACTCTATCTCCAATGATGTTTATATATTCTCCAGACTTTTGATTCATCCATTCCAACATCTTATTGATCTTTGTCTCAGCTTCTTCTAACAATTGTTGTATTGGCAAAGATGATGTTTCCACCTTGAGATTAGTCGATCTCTCCTTGTTATGATCATGGACCTTTGTTGAGTTAATATTTTGGTCCTGTTGATTTTTTTCAACACTCTCCCATATAGCTATTTCTCCTTCTTCTTTTGCTACCCGCTTAATAAGCTCTTGGATTTGATGGGTTCGTAGGCTGTATAGTTGACCTTGGGCATACGTTCTTAAGGTCTCTCTAGTTTCATTACATAGCCCATCAATGATATGGTACATTAGCCTTTCCTCGGAAAACCCATGGCCTGGGCAGTTGTTTAACAGTGAATAATATCTTTCTAAGGCCATGTACAAGGGTTCATGTTTTTCTTGTTTCCATCCTTGGATTTGTTTCCTCAAGGCTGACACTCTTGCGTAGGTTTGATATTTTTTGTTAAAGACTTCTACCATTGTTGACCAACATCGTATTGAATTTGGTTTTAACGATCGATACCATACTTTAGCTTGGTCAACGAGGTTAATAGGAAAGAGCTTCAATTTTTTCCAACTGTTATCAATGTTATTCCATGTGCAGGCATCGTAGAAGGCTAGTAAATGTTGATGTGGATCTAGTTCATAGCCTCCTGAAAATTTGGGAAAGTTATTTAAATCAAGCCTGGGTAGACGGCTCTCTTTATGATGCCTACGTGAGATTTGAACAACCTCTTGTATTTGCGTGAGGCTTGTAGTGGCCAGTGGGGGTTCATAGTCATCTTATAAGTTAGGCTTTCATGTATTGTGATGACGTTGTTTTTGTTCATGCTTATAGGAAACTCCCACCTCAGGTTGTATACTCCAATCTTCATCGTTATATAGTTCGTTGGTTCTCCAATGAACTTCCTCACTAAGTGTGGCGTTATTATCATCTTGTAGGAGAGGCATTTTTGTGTGTGAATTTATGTGACTTTTTATAATTTCTTCTTTTTAAGAGATATATCGTTAAGTCCTTTATAGCGACCTTGTATAATATAACTAATCTAGATAACTAGCACCATCCCTGGCAACAGTGCCAATGATGAGTGGCGAGGTACCCCTACACTTACCCATACGAAACAAGCGTCGCATGCGTGATCCGGTCAAACTCCGCAGATGGACTAGTTGTGGCACCTAGATAGTTAGCCTGAGGTTGCAGTTCGCTATCTTCCCACCTAGACTGGTTTTGCATATGTCACGTATGGTTTAGTCTAGATGAGGTGTATGATGTGTTCTAATCCTAACGCTACTCCTGATGGCAGTGGAAAATAATACTAACTATGCTAAGCTAGTAGGAAAAGGGTAAGAAAATCTAATCTAGCCTAAGTGCAACGAGCAACCGATTCCTTGTTCAACCGTACACATCTTGGACCTCGTGCATGACTACGACTGGGACTACCAAGCATAGCTCCGAGGTACGCCACGGGGATTACCAAGCGCAGATCCCAAATACGCCACTGGGTTACCAAGCGTAGCTCCTAGATACGCCACTGGGCTACCAAGTAGTCACACTTAAATGCTCATAATGAAGTCATACTTATTCCGCGTTTTAGGAGTTTAAGGGTGAGAGAGAAAACAGTAAATAACATTAAATAAATAACAAATAAATAAACTAAGTGAATGTTGCAATGATGAAGTAATCTTGATCTTTATTGTCGGTCATGTGCGTGTCCAAGTACGGCACACTCAAATAAAGACATCGTACAATTACATTCACCACACTGCGGGTAGACATGGGAAAAATCTAACTCTGGAGGGATCAAACTGCCAGAGCTTTGCTATTTCTAAACTAGGATTCTGAACAAGGGAGAGCCGTGTCTTATTTATAGATATGGCGGTGGATTGCAATATCACGTACGCAATATCGCGGGGGATGCAATATCGCGTCGGCTGCGATATCGCGTATGCGATATCGCGGCCTGTGCAAACCGCGTCTCATCATCTATCAAACATCAGAACACTTGCATGGATGGCACAAGATCCTTGAACTAAAGAGGAGAAGCTCCAGGCCATACTTCAATGCCATCAAGCTTCAAATCCTAGAGCACATGACAAAGGGATAGCACCGATGGAGGAGCCACCACCACTTGGAACTACATGAGTTCTAATTTTTTGTAGTTGTAGTATTTTTCTATGTTGTGTCTTCCCACACTGTGGCATTGTTTTATTTCATTTTTTTCCAGTCAATAATCCCATACCTATCCACTGTGTAATTAGTGGAGCTTGTTCTCTTTATAACTCGAGGACAATTTTTTATTCAGTCATGGGGGTATGATTGGATGCGATATCACATGGGCTGTGATATCGTGTATGTGATATCGCATCCGCCGTGATATTGCATCCCCCACAATATTACGTACGTGATATCGCGTATTCCCTATAATATTGCATACACGATATCGTAGTCTGCTACAATGTCTATACATAAGAAGCAGCTCTTCCTTATTTCATATCATAGTTTAGGCTGTAGTAAAACTCTAGTAGTTTGATCCCTCCAGAGTTAGATTATTTTTCCTGTGTCTATCTACAGTGTGGTGATTGTAATTGTACAACATTCTTTATTTGAGTGTGACATACTTGGACATGCACATGACTAGTAATAAAGATCAAGATTACTTCATCATTACAGCATTCACTTTGTTATTTATTTGTTTATTTATTTAATGTTATTTACTGTTTTCTCTCTCACCCTTAAACTCCTAAAACGCGGAATAAGTATGACTTCATTATGAGCATTTAAGTGTGACTACTTGGTATTCCAGTGGCGTACCTAGGATCTACTCTTGGTAATCCTAGTGGTAGTTTTGCATGAGGTCCAAGATTTGTACGGATGATCAAGGAATTGATTGCTTATCGCACTTTGGCTAGATTAGATTTTCTTACCCTTTTCTTCCTAGCTTAGCTTAATTAATATTATTTTCCATTGTCTCAAGAGTAGCGTTAGAATTAGGAACACATCATACACCTCAATTTGGACTAAACCATATGTGACAAATATAAATACTAGTCTAGGTGGGAATACAACAAACTATGACCTAAGGTTAATGATCTAGGTGCCAAAACTAGTCCATCTGCAGAGTTCAACTAGATCACACGTGAGAATGCTCATATTCGTATGGTTGAGTGTAGGGGTATCTCTTGCCACTCATCAGGCCTCCTTCAAGGAAGATCCTTTTTGAGCATTAAAATATTTTGACCATATGAGTTGAACTAGTGCTTGTGGTGATGAAGGTCTCTTTGGTGGATGGTTGTGAGGAAGAAGAAGTTGTAGTCTTTGTGTGAGTGATACTCTTGTTCTTAGAGTGCTTGACAAAATTCCTTTTTCCTTTTAAAATGGAAAGGTCTAGAATGGGAACACTTGCTTGGCATATGATCAAGTTGACGAGGAGAGTGTGTGCATAGATATGTCCACATGTATATATTTCCAACATATTCCTAGAAATACTATTCCCCAAAGCTAATGAATGTTCCATTAATAAAAAATTTCTCACAAATGCTTGTGGTGGGAGTAAATAATTTTTGCTACCTCCCTTAACAATGATGTTATACATCACAATAAGACAAAGTGCCTCCTGAGAGATCTGGTGTTGATATACCATACCATCCTGAAGTGATACTAAACTACCAAAGATTGCATCATAGAATTCTTCATATGTAATTGGGGTAATATCATTTGTGAAAATGTCATTCATAGTATGAATTAAAATCCTATGAATATTAGCATAAAAATTTCAAGCAAATTATTAATTACTTGAGGAGATACTTGAACAAGGACTCTCCTCACCATAGAGGTGAAAGCTTCAATAGAAGCATTTGTAATAACAATGTTGCTAAAGAATTCATGAACAAGTACTTCTAGAATATAGATGGTCATTAAGACAATTTTTCCCTCCCTATGGTTTCAAAATATGATATTAAAGCATGCTGACAATGCTAACCAAAGTTTAATTTCCATTTATATACAGTGGAAACTGATAGATTATTCTCATACCTATTCTTAGCATCAGTGGATTAGAATTGAGGCTTGTATGAGCTTGATTTTCTTGTTGATGTCCTTTAAGTGCCATTGGATTTTTCTTGTGAAGTTGTAATATTCCTATCTTCCTAGAAGTGATGGAAACCAAGTTAAATGGAGTGTTAAAATCAGATCGAAGCCCTGGTCATCTAGGGAAGAACATTTTTTTTTACTTAAATAAGATAGAAAAGGAGTAATGATCAAGTTACTTTATAGGAGGATACATCTTTGGAAGGATTTTTAGTGTGCTCAAGATGTCTTGAAAGGAGATAAGATGTCTTGCCCAAGATAAGAGCATAACAGCTAAGACCCCTTACTCTCGGATGAGACATCTTGGCAGAGATGTCTCTAGTAAGACGTCTTAAGAAATAGTGAGATTTCTTATCTCTAATTTGGGATGTCTCATCTAGGTGGGACCAAAGCATTGGAGACACAAGTATGGGATGGTAGAGATGATTATAGAACACAAAAATCTTAAGTTTGATGCTTCCAAACATAAATATATTATTTTAACTCAGAATAGCCAAAGGTGTAAAACATACCTTACTTAATTATTCTTTGTGTTATGTTATATATCTCTTAATATTTTCCATCTATCTTATCTAGTTACATATATCATAAGTTCAAGTAAGAAGTTTTTGATAATTTAAAAATTCCCAAAATAGCAATATCTATTCCACTAGTGGTGCAAGTTAAGGAATATTTAAAATTACAATCATACTTACCAAATCTTACCTTGCTTACTCTAACTTGTTGACATGCTTATGTATATTTAGAATGAGATCTTCCTTTGTGGAGTCCCTCTCTTGTTTGCATATAATGTTTACCTCTCTTCACATGAAAATACTTGTTTGGATCCTCTTTCTTATTCAAGGTGATTGTTCCATTATTGTGTTTTGTTTTTCCATTGTTTTAGTTAAGAATGATTCTTTTATTGTTTGGAAGAGAAACATGTTCAACAATTTCTTCTTATTACTTCTTCATCTTAGGTCTCCAAATCCATTTAGCCTATAAGACATGCTTTTTTCCCTTCTTCTAATAAGACCTAGTAGTCAAATTATAGTGTGTTAATTCTAAATAACAATGTAATTTTATATGCCCATATTTTCCACAATAATAATACATAGTTTTTCTAATTTTTGCTAGATGTTCAAACTTGGGTGTATACCCAAATTTAGGTGATGTGCTTATGGATGTATTAGCATGGGAATTATTTTCCAATCCTCTTTTGTCATTTTGATCTCTTCCTTCTCCCAATAGAACTCATAGGGTCTCCTTCCATTTTGTAAATCTTTCACTAATATGTTTCAAATTTGCAACCTCCTTGTTAATCTACTCATGAGATAGAATTAGCTTTTGATTGTTTCCTTTCCAAGATATGAACATTTTAAATTAATTTGAGCTATTCATTTAGCATGTAAAGCTCTTTTCATTTTGATGTGTAAATTTTAAAAAGAGATGATTTCATTACATAGCATATTGTACCTTTCTTCAATTATATTAGGTTCTTCAAATTTCTTTATGGGACCTTCATATGTAAGAGCCATGCAAATCAGATGTAATCTTGTTGATGGATCATCAATTTCTTCTTCTTTATATTCATGATCTTAGCTGGTGTAGAAATATTTGGTCTTCTTTTCCTCTTAAATTAGCTCCTTCTTTTGTAACCTGCTAGCACTAGGAAATTCAGAGCCCACATGTCCTCTTCCATCAAATATTCAACATTCTATAGAAGAGATATCAAAATTTGAATTTTTAACTTACCTCTTTTTTACCTTTGCTATTTGATTGGTTGAAGCTTTTCTCTTTCCATGTTAGAAGCCTCTTTACTCTTCTTGTTAAGAGAGCTAGTTTTTCATCATTATTTCCTTCACATTTTGACATCTAGTTTTCTTTTGAGGAACTTCTAAGTGCTAGGGATTTCTCCTTGATAATACCTTCACTTATGTAATTCATCTCATATGCTACAAGTGCACTTTGTAATTCTTCAAATTTTAGTTTAGAGAAATCTCTAATTTCTTCCATGGTAGTGATTTTGCGTCTAAATTCAGGTTGTAGAGTTCTAATCATTTTGATAATGACTTCACTTTTAGGTAAGTTTTTTCCTCTTTCTATAATAGCAACTACTATGTCATTGGTCTTATAAAAATAATCTTTACTTCTTTCTCCTTCCTTCATTTTAACTTATCATATGCAATTTCCAAGGTTAGGAGTTTAGATTGTTCAACTACTGAGGTTCCCTCATAAGTGGCTTCTAAAAATTTTTAATTTTCTTTGGTAGTTTTGCATCTAGCTACTTTATTATACTCAAGTTTACTAAGAGCATAATAGAGATAGTTCCTAGTCTTTTTAAATCAAACATAAATTTATTCTTATCATCATCAGATCACTTATCTTTTGATAAGGTAGTGTTTATTTTGTTATCTATGGGATGAGTGTATCCTTCCATGATGGACTACCATACTTCAAATTCCATGGATTCAAAGAATTCTTACATCTATGCCTTCCATTATGTGAAGTTGATCCCATCCAACATTAGTTTCCTGTTGTAAGATGTTCCCTTCATAGTTCACTCTTGAGTTATTGAGCTCATATTGGGAGTATCAATGCTTTGATACCACTTGAGGATCGAGAACTTAGAAGGGGAGTTGAATAATTTCAAACCAATGATACCCAATTTTTGCAAAGCTAATGTACATGGTTCTCTAACTTGGGTACATCCATGCTCAAAGTGTAGAATCCTTGCACATCCTAGATTATGTTTCTTCATAGTGTGTTTTTAAAGATACCACAACCTTTACAAACTCTTAAGCTCCACAAGGGGTGTTTTTACTTAGAAACACATCCAACCCCTTAAGGTTCCAACAAGATCAAAGTATGCCTTCTCTCAAGAAGCACATCCAACCCCTTAGGACTTACAATAAGAAATGGGATGATTGAAAAAGAAAATGAACTAAGTTTTTCATTCCTTGCTTTAAGGCACGCAATATACAACATACAACAAATCATTAAGAATGGAAGTACTATATTTCACAATGAATGTATACAATTAATTACTTGATTTCTTGTATAGTGCTTTTCCTTTCCCATTTAGGATGTCTTTCTTTGATAACCTTGTTCTCTCCATTTGCCTATTTGAATCTGTACAATAGCTAGAAATGGCTAGTTGGGATGTCTTTTATGAACCCAAGACGTCTTGTTGTTCTTGCCTCCTTTCAATTTAGATATTCTACTTTGGCATGAGATGTCTCTTATTTTGAGGAGATGTTTAGCGTGTGACCATAGCTCTTAGTAGAAACATCATTCTACAATGTGAGATGTCTTCTTAGTCTCCAAGATGACTTCTCTAGGATTTGGGATGACTCATATTCTTGTGATTTCCTCTAAATTCATGCATCTTCTTATTACACTCTAACATTCCATATTATCAATTTTTTCTCTAATCTTAGTCTTCTTGATATGCCACATTTATCTTCCTTAGACCTACAAGATCTCAAAAACACAATAACACATTCTTTATTTTTTAAGCTTTTGACATACCATAAGGTCAACAATAGAAATAAAAGTTGAAAGTTTCCCATCCTTGAGCCTGAAAAAAATAAAAAGAAATTAATATTATAGAAAAAAAATTAAATGTTCAACTTTCATTGGGAGCTTTTTTACTTAAATTTTTAGCTAAAAAACAACATCTTTGAGAATCTGGTATTTGATACCTGAAGAGAGATCATGGTTTTGCTCTTGTTGCTGGAAAATAATTACACAACAAACCTTCTAAATAGAGTATAAAACTATCTAAATAGCTTTTGATCATATCAAAATCACCTCTAATAATCCAAGGAACTTTAGTAGAGACAAAATATATTTTCAAGCCTCTAATTGATCTTTTAAATTATTAAGATCATAAATTTTATAGAGTCCAAAGTTACCTTTTTCACTATGACAAGTAATTCAAATAACTCCTTTAGGGTTATCAAAATAAAAATTCAAAACTTTTCTAGTCTAATTTTTATCAACAAAAAGAGTAATACTCTTTTATTAATTTCATGAGTAGCAAATAAATTAATATAGTTTTTAAAATTGCATTTACCAACAAAACTCATGTCATGCATTGAAATCTTAATTTTTAGCAGCAAAAGAAAATTTGGAGATAAATGCTAGTTTGAAAGATATTCCATGGCAATCTTTATTTGTGACTTATCATAAATACCCTTAACATTCCATGATAAAATTAACACTAAGACATGGAAGAGGACATCCATCCTTTATTTCTCAAGCTCAGCATTTGTCTCATAATCCATGTCACTGATAGGTGAAAAAGTATTTAAAACATTAGTAGAAGTAGCAAGAGTAGGAGATTCCTTTGGGATTATTAAATTAAAAGAAGTATATGCAAGCCTCTTATTTTAGTGTTGACTAAGTTTAAATTTTTCTACATCAATATTTCCATTGCTAATCCTTGTTAAAAGTTCTTTTTTCTATAGAGGAATTTTCCTTAGGTATTGAGAGTTTGTTGGCACCTTTAGAATTAAAAGGATTAGTAAAAGGTTGAGAACTTGTTAAAGAAGATTTCATTTATGCCTATTTAAAACTACCATTATTTGTCCTTTTTCAAAAATGTTGTTTCTTTTCTTCACAAAGAACTTCTTAATTGAGAATAGAACAGATTTCAATAACATGGTCATCACAATGACAATAGTGGCAAACATCCTCACAACTTATAGTATGTAATTTTTTTTAAAAAAAGTATGGATAATTAGCCTTGAGTTTTATTTCTATTTTCCTTTGTTGTAAATCAATCTCTACAAAATAGTATGTATGCTACCCACTATCTAGTAATGTTTCTAACTTTTTTTTAAGGATTGTGCTAATGCTATCCAAAATTTCACTTTTAACACTTTGAAGATTAATAGGAAGATTTTCTAATTCAATCTAATCAATAGTTTTAGAAGAATTAGAAGAAATAGAAATCAAAATCCACTTTGCATTCCTGAGAAATAAAAGTATTATGTTGATCCATAAAGACTTTAAGATTCAATTATTTTTCAATCATCTTAGAATTGGCTAGTTTGACAAGCCAAAATATTTAGAAAAATAGTAGGCATGCAAAACATTAATTTTATAGCATTTAAGGATAGCCTAAACCATTAGTGTAAAATCTTTATTTTAATAAATAAATCCAATAATTTGTGGAAATATGTATCATGAAGTAATATATTTTGATAAGGATTCATATAAATTATTAGGTAAGATAAAATCAAAAGCTTTGAAATTATTCATAGTATCTATACTTTGAGAGACATTAGTGAAACACCACAAAATTTCGAGCTTGGTACTTGTCCAACAAGAAGCGGGTCACTAGGGCCCACAGACAACCACAGCGCCATTTGGTGTCAAACATGGCAACTTCGGAGATCAGAGGCTTAATTTTTTCTAAGCATGCAGTTCCAGCATATACACCCAGCGTACACGCCCAAGTGCACATTCCCAGCATATACGCCCAGCATGTATGCCCAAGTCCTGGTGTATACGCCCAGCGTATACGTCCAGCGTACATGCCCAGCGAACACGCCTCACATGTACGCTCAACAGGTACAATAGATGCATACGTCTGGCATGAAATCTCCAAAGATAGCATGAGAACAGCACTGAAGAGCAAGGATTGAAGCAAGTTAGCAACCATCAATGTCTACGCCCAGCCATCATCAGCGTATACGCCCAGCGTCCACAGCATCCCCACCCAAGTTCGCATACGCCAAGCACATCCAACATATACACCCAATGTATACGCCTGCCTGATACAACGTATACGCCCAGCGTATATGCCCAGCAGATGTAATATATTGTATATTTGTAAAATTTATGCACTCGGTCAACGCGCCACGTGTCTCCCAACCCGAGTCTAGCGTAACAACCGGTATAAAAACCCCACTTTTCCACTTGAACAGGAGGCTGGCAAAAATCCAAAATCATACCAAAGAGTAATTACGTTGCGAACCAGAGCACAAAACCCTCTTACGCTAGAAAACCCTGTACGCTGAGGAGATAGCCTCTATGCTGTGCTTACAATGTGATCCAGCCATTGTCATCCTTGCATTCGCCGGGGCTTTCATCTGCCTTGTGTTCCATTCACAACTGTGTTTGACCGNACCGGGGCTTTCATCTGCCTTGTGTTCCATTCACAACTGTGTTTGACCGGTGCATTGTACTTTCATTCTATAATGCCATTATTACATTTTCTTCCCATAATCGTTTACAGTTTGCATTAATTTTTGTACATGTTTTGTTTATGTCTATTTACGTTTACGCTTTGTTTGCATTGTTGACATTGTTTACGCTCTGTTTACGCTCGCTACGCTGTTTACGTATAACCCAGCGTATAGCACTCTGGTGTACGTTCGGGGAAATCCTTGTCTAATCCACGTGCGGACCACCCAAGGTACTCTGCCTTTGTGCATTCCAGCTTGCCCTCAGGCAAAGGCAGGGTCTTCTGTACGCGCCCTGCGATCCCATGATCTCTATTTCCTTCCAGCCGGAGACCGATGATTTCAGGCGATACAGAAATTGGCGCTAGAAGGAGGGCATCCTAAAAACCTTACCTGCAAATTTCCTAGCATTTACGCTGTTGAGCGTCTATGTTGCCAACCATACGCCGCTTCCTGCTGAAACCCTCCCAGCGTCTACGCAGCCCGGCCTGAAAACCTAGCCTGCAAACAGTCCAGCGTCTACGTTGTTCAGTGTTTACGCTGTCCTTGTTAAAACTTAGTCAAAAAACCATACGTTGCATTCTTTATGTTGTGCCTTATTTTATGCTGTGCCTTGTTTTACGTTGTGCCTTGTTTTACGCTGTGCCTTATTTTACGCTGTACCCTGCTTTACGTTGTGCCTTCTTTTACGTCGTACCTTGTTTTACGTTCTACCTTGTTTTACGCTATACCCTGATGCTGTATACGCTCTCTAGTGTATACGCTGAGCCACTTTCGTCGTAGACTCGTCTACGCTGGCCATATATGCTATGAACATACACGCTGTATACGCTGTCATTATACACCCTTAGTTGAAGCGTATACGCTGTACACTACACAGTACATTAATTTCACATTTCTAGATCGTGTCGTACATCTTCAACCAAGTCATCATGAACCCTGTAAAGACCACCACTGCCGCCACTCAAGTCACTAACATCCAAAACACCATGGTTGTCCAACAGCCCACCGCGCAACACCCGGGAGTACAACCCACAGTGGGGCNGAGTGTGATAGGAGTCCTCATGTTTAGATTAGCAAATTCGTCCTCTTCTTCCAGTTGGGGATCCACTGCAGGCTGATCCAACGAGTGGCTCCTTTGCAGGAGGAGCTNCCACCAGAAACATCAGCACTAGTGCATATTCCTCCCCTGAGCGACCCCCAACCCAACACCTTCCCTCTCACCATCATCCCCACTGCAGCTGCAGGCTCGTCCTCACAAGCACTACCCCCTCACGATAGCATGGGAGTGACATTTCCACCCCAAGTGATAGGGATTCCACACGTGATACCAGCATCCACATCCGCTCACTACATCCCACACATTCAAATGCATGCAGCCTCCTCGACTGCCGTAACCCAATAGGGAGTCCCTTCGCACAACGTGGCTGGGCAATGGCCAGTGATGGGTGTGCCATCACACCAATCCTCTCACCACCACGTGCTACCCCATACAATTCCACTAGCCAACATTCCCTAGGTACAACACCAACCACAGCAACAACAGCCTTTCCCCTATAATGTGTCGTCCTTAGTGCCACCCACTGTAAACTTCCCACAAGCACAGCCGCCAACTGCGCAGCTTTCAGCCTTTCAACCCACCATCCAATAGTCTAACCCATACAATATACCACAACCTCAAGTTTTCTTGTCACCTAGTGCCCAATACTGGGCAGATGCCAAAAAACTAATGCAGGAACTTACTGACGAGGTAAAGCACCTCAAAACGGCTGCTGACGGAGAGCTGAAGGTAGTGGACTTCTACCACGATGACCCCATCAGCCCCTTTGTCCTGCCTCTAACATTACCCAAAGGCATATCGTTGCTAACATTAACCAAATATAATGGGGAAACAAACCCCAATGCCCATCTCATAACATTTAGGTTAGAATGCGCGTTACTCCAGGCATGGCCTCATACCATTTTACGAGTGTTCCCTATGTCCCTTGCCGGGAGAGCACTCGATTGGTACCGAGCCTTGCCGAGGAACTCTATATTCTCCTTGGAAGAATTGTTACATCAGTTCGTGACCAGGTTCAAATATAACTTGAAACCTGAAGTGACACTGGATAGCCTCATATAGGTTAAACAAGCACCGCTTGAACCTGTACAAAAATTCATTTAGAGGTGGAGTGCTGCCCTCAACGAGATGCACAAGCCAATCTCCCAAACATACCTACTTACTATTCTAAAAGGGACCGTTAATGACTTTTTTAAATCCAAGTTGTACTATCTTAACGCGCGTAACCTCAACCAAGCTTTTGTATAGATCAAAAACATAGAAGAGGCGGCTCAAAACAGCCACGACCCTACATACTTAGCCTTCAAAAATTAACACACTAAAAAAGATAAAGAGAAGGCTAAGGAAACTATAGCAGTAATAGCAGGAACGCAATAGCAAAACAAACCACCACTAACCCCTACTAACTATAATAAACCTGCTCCCACAACTGCGTCGGAATCATCATCATCGCAGAACCCAACAACAAACCGTACGTGAAATTTTGAGAGGAAAGAACCCTCTCAATATACGCCTCTGCCAATGAAGCCATCCCAGCTCTTCGATCAACTCCTAAAAGCTGGGTTAATGAAACATAAGCAGTTATCCCCTGCGGCCATCTAGAGACATGACCAGTTCTGTCAACTCGTTCAGAACCCAAGCCTAGCAACGCCAGATGGGCCTCCCGTACCCAAATGCTTTAGAATGGATCGCTTTTGCGACTACCATCAATGAAACGAGCATGGTACAGATTACTGTTTCACCTTGAAGCAGGATATACAACAAATGATCGATGATGACCAAATCACCTTTGACAAGGACAACCCTATCCAACCGCAGAATCAAGCTATGGGGGTCTATAAAGACCCTCTAAACACCAAATAGGCACAATACGTTATCAATATAATCTACCTTGATGATGATTCTGAGACACCCATCATTAACATCGTCTACCTTGAATGTACACAACAAACATCTAACAGGCCATTTACAGTTCGCATTCCTACTTCTGCATCCACATCCATGCTCCAACCACCGCAGGTCCCGCAGTGGCCATATGTTGTTCAGGTGCCTCCAGCTGTAGCGACGTCTAACACCATGACACATGACAAACCATACGTGATGCGTGTCCCTCCCGTCATTCACTCAAATGCACCAACCCATTCTACTCGGCCTGCCCCTTTCGTAGTCCGAGTACCACCAGCAGTCGCAATAGCGGAGGTCAAACCTCCACCAAAATCAACCCCGTATATCGTTAGGATACACGAAAGTCCTAATGATTACCAAGCCTCAACCTCACAAACGTAAGGCAAACCCAGCCCCTACGTCATTAGGGTACCTGGCCGACCATCTGACCAATCACATCCGACTGTCCAACCGCAACTCCGCCTGGCTCCATATGTGGTAAGAATCCCAGAGCAACCCGAGGCTCCAAGACCAATCCCACCTCCACACCACACATGAGAACGCTTAACAGATAGGCTTACACGTGAACGTGTGGAGAAGGAACACCAACGGCTAGCTATGGGGCCACCTAAGCCCACTCCACTTAACGTCATACCCATGACACAACCTAACAGTCAACCAAACGTAGCCAATGAAGGTGAATCATCCGAAAAAACTGATACGTCTAAAACACCAGCTTCTAACAAAAATGATGGTCCAAAAAAGCACGAAATAAAACTGTTGGGGCCAATGGACCCAGTCATCGTTGATAAAAACATCCCCAACAGTAGAGATTTCGCAACAGCTTTGACACAAGTCACTCAAGCATTGAAGCAAAAGAACACTTTACTGAGCTTGTACGACTTGGTTCTAACATCCCAAACACATCAGGAAGCTTTGGTGCGTATGTTAACGTCGATCCCAGTAAGTGAGGACTTGCCCCCAAATGAACCCTCCATTCATGCAGTAATGTACTCACCTCACGGGGCAACTCCTAAACCATTAAGCTTCCATGACGACAATATTAAGGTGGACAAGAAAATAGGGGAGATAACAATAGCCCCCATGTTCATAACGATACATATAAACCAGTTCAAGGAACATAGGGTCCATGTCGACGATGGGGCTGCCACAAGCGTAGTACCATACCCCATCGTTGAACAACTAGGGCTTACTGAGTTAATCAAACCAACCGCAACTACATGTTTAAAATCATTCAATGGGTCACGTGTGATGGTCAAAGGAATAATGACCTTAGACTTCATAGCGGGGGATCAATTCCCACGTCCGTCGATTTCCTAGTAGTTGATGAAATGCCGGGATTCAACTTGATATTAGGAAGACCCTCATTGGCCCAACTAAAAGCAATCTCCTCCCCTATACCCCAAGATATCCACTTGTCTTATGAAGGCGGTGAAATCATTATACATGGGGAAACCGCTATACCCATCATTTCATCACACGTAGACATGGACCAAGGCTCAGAGGTCGAGCTTGAGGAGCCTAAACAAAACGATAAAAATGTGCAACAACTGGTAAGCAATAAGCCTTTAAACATGAAATAGGATCCACCTAAAATGGAAACACCTACATCTGACATTGTACACACACCATCTCGATTAGAAAATAACACAGAACCACCGCCAACTACCGCAACATCTGAAAACACTAACACAGAAGCCATTCCATCAGACGTCCCTTGGGCTGAATTACCATTCAATGTGATCAGCAAAGGGGACACTGAATACAGAATCATACCCATTGACATATCGCCTAACATTAAAAAGAAGAACATTAAAAAACTATTGCAATAATATCAACATGCCCAGTCCGAAACGATGTTAAACTATAACAAGTCTGAAACGACGTTAAACTACAACTCGTTCGAAATGACGCTAAACTACGATAAGTCAAAAAACACTAAGCTACACTCCAAGTCTGGAATGACATTAAACTATCATGTCCACAAAGACGTAAAACTAGCCACGATCAGAAATGATCGGTCAATTGAGAAACTTACCCACTTTATCCCACATGTTACTTGTTTACAATGGGGTCCAAAATGGCCTTCAACTATGCATGGAGGCCCGAAATGGCCTTAAACTAGATCACCTACTTGTGCTTCATTTTCCTCTTATGATTACATCCGCATATTACACTTAGAACAAATGAAAAAACAAACCAAAATATTTTACATTGCCATGTCGTCTATGCAATCAAACTCAAAATCAACAAAAAAAACATTTTTTTTATATACATGCAATGATGCTGTACAATTTTAAGTGTCAATTGTTTCTGTTTATCTCAAATTTTTCAATTTACAATTCCTGTATCAATTTGAATCAGAGTAGTCCCATAACAGAAAAAACTAAAAACAAAAACAAAAACACTAAGCATCCGGGATGGGAGGGTCATCTCCTTTAGATCCACCAGTGTCGGGAGCCTCTGCTCCACTAGGGCCAGCCTCTTGAGCATCGTCACCACCTTCATCCTGAAATACAAAATGAGAGAACCAATATAAGAATAAGAGAGCGTCAAAATTTCAAACATTCTGTAGCAAATCAGTTTCACAACGACAAAGTATTTACCATAGGAGGTCCCCCTAAGCAAAACTCCAATCAACGAAGGATTTCCTCCTCCGAAACACTAGCCCAATCTATCTCCCCGAGGCCTAGGTCGATGTCCGCCAAGGCCTTTCCCTTGTCAACAGCTGACCAGACAAGACGTTTCAGAGGAAATTCACCCATGGTAACTTCCCCGGAAGCAGTGGTAATAACCCTCTTAGGAGATTCCATCTCAACTATGGTGTTCTCCGCAAAAGTGTCAATTCAGAACGTAATCCCAAGCCCTCTACGAATATCTCAAGTTGTCGTTTCTCTATAGAAACTTCTTTTAATGATTTCTTATAGTGGTGGTTATGATTTTTTCTCATCTTGGCCCCACTTACGCATCTTGGAGGCAAATGCCTTCCAATCCTTGCACTTCAAATTCAACAAGTCTATCTGGGCTTTATGTTTTGTGAACCTTCGAGTTAGTGATGCATGGCGATTTAACAAATTCCAATATCTATTGTACATAATCTCGGACGTTCGCCAAGACCTATCACTTGCTAATCGGGCCAAAGCGAAGTCATAACAAGCCTTGAGGTCATCACGTTCGGCTGATAACTCGGAGGCTTCCTTCTCCTTTGTCTAGATCTGCAACTATAGTTGTTCGATGGATCGCCTACAGCTCCACACCGACTTGGCGTTATGGACAAGGCTCTCCGCCACCTCATTGTAAACCGGCCTTGGTACTTGTTCCACTTCTAGGGGTAGTGTGGCCAAACTGTCAATGCAGATCATCTCAACAGGATCCCACCTCAACTTGGCACCTATGCGTATGAAAAGATCAAACATTAAGACAACAGAAATAAGGTGTAGCACTCTAAAATGACAAGCCATTTAAAAACATTATACCTATTTCGGGGTGGACATCCTAAATTCGTTCGACAACCTCTTCAAGGATCCCGGCCACAAAATCCATCTTACTTGGCATTTTAGACCAAGTAAATGGCTCACGGGTGCAGGAACTAACCTCAGCGGTCCTCTCAGGGGGAACCATCTTCATGGGTACATCTAAGCGCACCGTCCTGGTCTCATTGCCTTCATCTGGAAAATGAAAATATGAAAATAAAATGCAGTAGAAATGACAATTAATAGGACAAGTTAAAATGAAAAGAAGACGTACCGTGCTCTTTGTCACCTTCTGCGGGATCCCCTAAGTCCAGATCTCCCTTGAGAAAGCTGCTGAACATTTGGTTGATACCATCCTGGTCATCCAGCGGCTCAATTTCCGTGGTGTTTTCCTTTAATTCCTCCATTCCTCCTCCCGGATCCTTATCCACATTTTCCTCTTCATTGTTCCGCTCTGCGTTGGTCTCGTCCTCCTCGGTGATGGTTTCTAGCGCCTGCTTCCTCACTTCTCAAACCAAGCCAAAGACGTTAGTGATATGTAAGTGATTGAAAAGAAAAGAAAAATTATGAACCAAATAAAAACAATAACATAATAAGCTGGCTAAGTCTACATACCGGGCATCTTGAATCTTATATGCTTTACTCGTGGTTCCCTCACATTAGCAGCCTCCTCAGCTGGGCGTTCGTGTCTCTTCAGCTTTGTTTTGGCCTGGCCCACGATTTCTTTGATAACCCGCTCAGCTCTCCTTGTAGTGAGGGGCACGTCATTTGGCTCCAACCCCAGACTATCGCGAGTATGAATGGAGGTACCCGATGATCCCCCAGGCGTAATAGACACGGGCTCGTTGATGCCTTCAGGCGCATCCTGGGACTTGGCTGTATCGAACAAGTGATTGATCCACAGGCAGGATAGTTGACCCCGATCCCGTAGAACAAACTTGTTATCCACGTGGACTACCAAAAACTCGGCAAACCGACGAAGGTAACCGGCGAAGAAAGCAAAGGTGAAGTGGGATTGCACCTCAATATTTGAGTGCAACTGCACTATCTCCTTGTGCATGCCCGATAATAGAAATTCAGCCTAGTTATAGCGCACGCCAGTTTCCAGGATAGTTCTCATAACGCGCACAACCTCAACCCCAAGGCTCTTCACCTGAGAAAGGGTTTTGGGGAATACACGTGCCCTAAACAGGGGATACAGTTCATTCACCTCTTCAACTTTTGTCTTCCCCTGCATCGGGAACCCCTTGGCACCCTTGGCCAGGCCCAACCAGTCCTCCAACTCGTGCACCGTATGGAGCTCTTTATGAGCTCTGTCTAGAACTACACTTATGCCATCTGCCGGTACCCCAAATAAGTTTGAGAAAAACTTGGGCGATAGATGGAAAGCTACCTTAACACCCTTAACCCGGGTGTTGTAGTATGAGACAGACTCATTAAAAGAATCCATGATCCCAATCATTTCTCCTATTGATACATCAGGACTTGGGGTCATGAAAAGCTCCATAAGGCCGACATTAGTCAAGCAATGAACAATAGATGACGAAGCACAGTTGCACAACCATTTTTGGGCCTTATTCACCTCTCCGAACTTCATTGACAATGTCATCTCAGTTCGCCCAGTTGTGATAGGATCCCCGCCAGGAGGTGCATCAACTGCAAACGCAATATAAGGTTGTCGTATCAGTATAACCCTCGACAATTAGAACACGTTATCACATCCAAAAGACATTGTCACTTACCTCCTGTAGTAGACTTGGATGTGCTACCTGGACCAGAGTCACAAGGGAAAACTGGCCCCTTGTCCGACCAATCTTTATCCAGCCATCCACGAGCTTGACACAATGCCAACACTCTAGAGAATCGTTGGTGGAAATAAATGATGTCCCCCTTCATTAGACCTATTAGAGCTTTACGAAGGGTCGGACCCGCCATGAATGCCTCTAGAGTGGTACGAGTTAAGGAAAGCCCATCATCTTCGACACATATTCCGTCCGCATTACTTTTTGGCCTACAAATGAGTGGATGTCAAAAATGAGGCAAACGCCAAACGATGAAAAGAAGCAATAAAATTGAACAGTCCTACCTACCTACTCGGTACACTGTGCCGGGAGGGTTCTGGAACAATGTATGCATGTGCGCAACTAAAAATAAAGTATTATCGAGGTAGCCCTGCCCTCATGGTAATCGGGCCCACACGCGCACTAACGGGCATGTGGACTTAGGCCCACGGGAAGAACCATCCTCATTGATAAACTGCCCCTCGTCGATGTCTTCCATGAAGATAATGACATCCTCCGTGGCTCTTGGCAACATCGCCTCAACTATGCTCCATGCCACCAATTCATCCAAGTGCGACCAGATAACTACTTCAAAGTTGTCCAGTATGAAGGACAAGAATTCAGACGCACCTTCTCTGAACCAAACCCCGTTGTGCTCCACGGTTAGGTTCGGGGTAGGCTCATCCGCCTCCATGGGGCCAAACCATGTTAGCACCCCAACAAGCTCAACCACGAGGAGAAAAGGCTTGGTATCCCTGCAAACAGCCAAATGTAAAATCAGCCATGCTTCAAAATAGTGCGAAAAATAAAGGTCTGCATCGTAGACTGGCACTTAGAAAATTTTCTAACTGTTTACGCCCGACGTATACGCTACTAAACCTAGCGTATACGCTACCAAAATCTGTTTACGCCCGGCGTATACACTGCTAAACCTAGCGTATACGCTGCCAAAATTTGTTTACGCCCGACGTATACGCTGCCTGACCCAGCGTATACGCTAACAACAAACTATTTACGCTGACGCCCGAACCTCTTACACTCAACGTATACGCTGGAGAAACCCTCAGCGTATATGCCATAGAGGTTGCCAGCGTAAATAGTCTACGCTAAACACTGAGCAAATAGTTCACACCAGAAATGTGAAAAACAAGTCTACGCTGCATCATACTTAAAAGAACAACTGTCTACGCCAAGCGTATATGCCGAAGAAACCCTCAGCATATACGTCGTCACAATGAAAATAGAGCTTACGCTAACAGAACAGAAAAATTATGCTGATAAAACTTTGTGCATAGAAAACTTATTATGCTGTGGTTTACGCTGTGCAGGAAAAGTGTTTACGCTGATGAAACCAATTACGCCCTGACAGTCTACGCTAACCCGACTTCATGCTATCAATTTACGCTCAGCGTATATGTAGAAACCCTCCAAGCTAACTTGTTACGCTGGGCGTATACGCCGAGACTGTGTACAAGACCGTCTATGCTATGAAGGTAATAAATAGAGATAGGATCAGAGCCTACCTATGTGATGTTCCAGGCCATGATGGAATCCTTTGCTGGGGCAGGCACTACAGCATGGCTTCGCTCTCCTCCGCGAACGTCAAGTCAGGACTCTTCCTCCCCTGCCCTTCCACCTCCTTGCCCTTGCCCATCTCGACGTCTACGTTGGGATAGATGGCTCACGCTAAGAGTTAAAATTATTTACGCCTACGCTCGGTCTTCTACGCTCGGTGTCTACGCTGGGGTTTGATGGTTAGCGTCTATGCTGGGGTTTAGGTTTGGCGTCTACGCTGCTGTCTGAGTTACGCTTACACTAGGTTCCGCAGTTTACGCTTACGCTCGCTCAGTCGCTTACGCTCAAAATGAAATGTAACAAATGAAGCTTCCCCCCCCCTTTATATAGCGCTCCATTGACGCTGACGTCGTCGTTTGCGCTGACATTGCTCCTTTTCGCCATTTTGTGCCTTTTTACTTATTTTTCGCTAAAACTTCCCCAGAAAAAATAATAAAAATTATTAAAAACAGAAATTACTACATCCTGGTTCCTTTGTGGACCCCATTTCATACGTTTACGCTAAACATTCTAGTGAAAACACACCTACGGCCCGGTAAGGCCTTAAACTGCCATTCTCAAACTCGCCTACAGCCCGGTATGGCCTTAAACTGCCACCTACGGCCCGGCAAGGCCTTAAACTGCTATGTGTCCCGGTGTGATGATAATCCACCATCATGCACGTACACATAATTTAAAATGACCAAAGAAACATAGAACATCACCCATTAGCTCATTCTGCCCTCTGTTTATTGGCAGGAGCAAGTCTGATGGATTAACAGCGCTTAACCGAACCATTAATTATCGATGGACCATATGGAAAAATTGCAAGGGATGTCGACACGAGCCTCATCCATCTAAGTTCCTCAACGGAAGACACTGTCATAGCCTCAACACAACAAACAATAGACAACTACGAAGGTATAATGAAATCCCTCGACATAGAAGTCGAGAATATCACCGAAGACCCGTTGACCGAAACCCCCATCACTATGCCCGATGGGGAAATCAAAATACTAAAATTAAGCACATTACTAAAATCACACCTAGCCAAAAACATTGAAAACATGCTTAGGGAAAATATGAAATAATTCTCTTGGTCCTACACAGACATGCCTGGACTAGATCCCCGAATTGTCCAACACAATATTATCCTTGACCCGAAGTTAAGGCTGGTAAAACAAAAAGCACGAAAGGTTAAACCTGAGGTGGCATTAGCAGTTCGCAATGAGATCACCAAGCTTTATCAAGCTGGCTTCATTTGAGCTGTTGATTACACCGAGTGGGTGTCCAACATGGTCATTGTCCCGAAGAAGAATGGAAGCATTCATTTGTGCATTGACTTCCGGGATTTAAATGTTGCAACCATAAAAGATGATTTTCCCCTGCCCATCATCGATCAACTTGTTGACTCAACTACTGAGCATGCATTATTATCTTTTATGGACGGCTTCTCGGGGTACAATCAGATACGCATCAACCCAGAGCATCAGATTTGGACAACCTTTATGACACCATGGGGAACCTTTTGTTACACAATGATGCCTTTTGGTCTCAAGAATGCTGGGGCCACGTATCAAAGAGCAATGACATTCATCTTTAGCGATTACATGTTACACTCGCTCAAAGATTACGTGGATGACATTGTGGTTAAATCAAAAATAGAGGAACAACACGTACAAGACCTCGACTTAGTATTAAAACGTTGTTTAAAATACGAATTGAGACTCAACCCGAAAAAATGTGTCTTTGGCGTCAAGACAGGAAAAATGCTTGGATTTATAGCCTCAGAAGCAAGGATACGAGTAGACCCCGATAAGGTTAAGGCCATAACAAACCTAAAACCACCAGGAAATCTTACTAAACTTCAAGGTCTACAGGGTAGATTACAGTTTATCAGGCGCTTCATAGAAAAATTGACGGACAAGCTAAAACCTATGAACCACCTGTTACGCAAGAACGTCCATTTTGAATGGACTCCGCAGTGTCAAGAAGCATTTGACAACATTAAAATGGCACTTGCCTGATTACCAACGGTCTATCCACCTCAAAATGATAAACCATTTTACATCTACCTCACTACTTCAGATTCATCAATCGCGTCTATGCTTTGCCAAAAACAAGATGACGGAACCGAAGTCCCTGTATATTACTTAAGCCATGCATTAGTTGCCCACGAGAAAAGATATAATGACGTGGAGAGGTCTTATTTAGCTTTAGTTTTCTCTTTGAGAAAGTGGCGACATTACCTCTTCTGCAACCAAGTTAATATAATTTGCAAGGATAATGTGCTATGGGCCATAACAGGAAACATTTACGAAACAAGTCAGATAGCCTGCTGGAAAGCCATGATAGCAAAGTTTGACCTGCGGTACATAGCGCAATCATCATTCAAGGGTCAAGCCATAGCAAGTCAAATGGCCACATCACCAACACACGATCAAGCGATAATGGAGCCAGAATTCCTGGATGAGAATATAAGCGTCATAGACACAGTTCCCAACGACTACGATGCCATCCTAAACTTTGACGGAGCATCCACCTCTCGAGGGGGAAGTGCAGCCTCTGTCATCACCTATCCCTCCGGGGAGATCTGACCCCTTGCTTATCGTTTCAATTTTCACTGTACCAACAATGTAGCAGAGTACGAAGGTCTCCTTAGAGGTCTCGCTGCAGCATTGGCTTTAGACATCACACGGCTTGTGGTTAGAGGCGACTCACAACTAGTCCTAAACCAAGTCACAGACGTCTATATATGTAAAGCCAAACACTTACAACCATACTGCAACTTGGCAAAACACCTAATGAGGCGATTCGAAAACATCGATGTGCAACACATTTCTAAATATGATAACACCATCGCAGACGCGTTAGCCACATTACCATTAAACATATCGCCGAACATGTTCCACACATTGCCAAGCTCCATAACTAGTTGTGCTGCACCAATCACCGATACCCTTGACACGTTGCCGATTGCATCTGTTAGTACAACACATGCGATAGAATGGTATGATGACATAAAAGAATACCTTCTACGTGGTGAAACACCATGACATCTAACAAATGCACAAAAGGACGTAGTGTGGAAACATTCTAAGCAGTATACCCTAGTAGGGGATACACTGTGTCATCGATCCTACGAAGGCATATTNCAGTGTGGAAACATTCTAAGCAGTATACCCTAGTAGGGGATACACTGTGTCATCAATCCTACGAAGGCATATTGCTAACATGCATTAGTAGTACTGATGCCCACACTAGCATTGAACAGGTACATGAGGGACTATGCGGAGGACACATAGCGCCAAAAGCCATGGCAATGAAAATAAGATGTTTAGGCTACTATTGGCCACACATGGAATATGACTATCTCTCCAAGGTCAAAACATGCAATACTTGTCAAAAACATAGCAATCTAATACATGTCCCACCAAATGAATTGCATACAGCACAAATCACATGGTCCTTTCAAAAGTGGGGATTGGACCTTATCAGCCCGATAACACCCTCATCTTCTGCAGGGCATAGTTTCATCATAACTGCAACTGAATATTTTACGAAGTGGGTAGAAGCTGCTCCCCTTCGAAAAACTACATCTAAACATGTATGCAATTTCATTCTCAAAAACATTGTAACCCGATTTGGAATTCCCATGACAATCATCATTGACAACAGGCCACAATTTAGTAGTGACGAAACCAAAACCTTTTGTGAAAGTTTGGGGATCAAACACTCGTTTTCATCCCCTTACTATCCTCAAAGCAATGGACAAGCAGAGGCGACGAACAAAATGATTATTACAATACTCAAAAAGATGCTCACCCAAAGCAAGCGAAGATGGCACGAACAATTGATATACGCACTATGGGCATACCGCACTACACATCGAACTTCAACAGGTAAAACACCATATAGTCTTGTTTACAGTTCAGAAGCTGTTTTACCTTTGGAATTACAAGTACCATCTTTAAGGATCACACTCTCCGGACTCCTCGACGATGGGTAGAACAATGATCTGTGCATCATCGACCTGGACTCGGTGGAGGAGGAACGCATACCTGCACTTGATCAGATCGAATGGTATCAAAAACAACAACGGCAATGACATCGGCATAACATCAATAAACACCCCATCAAAGAAGGTGACCTTGTGCTAAAGGTAGTTTGAGAACACTCAGATAAATTCTCAGCCAACTAGGAAGGGCCTTACGCGGTCACCAAAGCATTTGACAATGGGGCCTTTAAGCTAGCAGATATGGAAGGACACGAGCTTGCCAATCCAATGAATCACTTGTTCCTGAAACCGTTCTATGTTTGAGTACAAGCTTAGGTACGTATAAGTCCTAGAATCATGACTATAAACTGCTACCACAGCTCGTCCTGGAATCATGACGGTAAACTGATACCATAGAACAGTCTTGGGTTACGACTTAAAAGTGACACCACAAATGTCCTGGCATCAGGACAATAAAATGATACCCCACAGTGTCCACAATGACGATAAACTAGTAGCTGTCCGGCATCATAGTAAATTGCCACCGTCACAACCATCAGAGTCTGCTAAGACTATAAACTGGTTTGCCTCTTCACGGTCCGCTAAGACTAGAAACTAGCAATGTAACGTCCGCCACGACGCTAAACAGGCAATGTCCAACGGGTTACGACATAAAACTAACCCATGATAGTCCGCCAAGACTATAAAGTGGCAAGTTCATCTCTGGTTCATCAATCCGTCACCACATTTAAGCTTCATCACTGCTGTTGACGACCGTTTGGGACGTGACCGCCAACGAGTGTCCTCGAACAGGATTTAGCTGCCTACTGGTCTCTCGCAACACCAAGGCCCAGATACCTCCAAATAAACTCAGTAGTTAATGTGAGTATTTTTGTGTGCTGTTGTGGCATGCGGTTGTGAGAAATGTAATGATTATGTTGTGTGTAAACTACAAATGACTTACTTTAAAGAGATTTAGCCAACTTTGCCAAGTACTGTGAGTTGTTGAAAATTTCCTATTTTGTTCAACTACCTAGTCTACGTGGTCCTTATAATACCTACTTGTAACAAATAAAATTTTGCAAAAACATTTGAGCACAACTCTGCAATCTACTCCTAATTTTCCCTAGAGAAAGAGATAGTTCCACAAGAA
>MNCI01004706.1:50405-80073 GCA_015680685.1 Gnetum montanum
CAAGGATGATACTATCTAAACCACTAGCTAAACAATTTAAACAAAATAAAAAATGAAATGCATAATTCACAGGACCATGACAAAGAGGCTGAAATCTTTATTCTAGCAAGCCATCTTACAAGGAATCATCTTTACAAATCTTCTTTGATCCCAAGTGTGATGTGTGAGACCCAATGTGATATATGAGACCTCCCAAAAGTCCCAATGGGATGATGATCCTCCTTGACCCCTGAAGCCTTTTTATAGGGTTCAAAGGTAGGTAGGGAAGTTACATATTTAAAAATATCTCACCTAACTTCTCTCCCAAGTAACTTGGCCGACCAATTAGGAGATTACTTGCCCAACAAGTTAGGAGGTTACTTGCCCAACAAGTTAGGTAAGTTACAACAATTTTGGGTGGTTTCAACCACCAAAGAGACAAAAAGGCTATGATTGACAAGTGTCGCATGTAGTTGCCAAGTGTCTTCATGTAGTTGCCAAGTGTCTTCATGGAGATAAACAAGTTGTAGGTGACAAGTGTCCCATGCAAGTGACAAGTGGCCATTGTGGAGATAAAAATTAAAATTAGTTACAAATATCATAGTTGTAACTATCATAGGAAGTTATAACTTCCATATGAATAAAATGGATAATAGCCAAATGTCTTCTTTACAAATTATGCTACATAATTATCGTTTCAATGTAAACCCCCTTGTTTTTTCCCTTTTTTTTAAAAAAAATAACAAAGCAAATTCTTGCATAAAATATTTATCAATGCTCAACAAAGTCTTCCTCAGGTTGTAGAAGCATTTGTTGTAATCCAAAGGCACTACGTATAGTAATGCACTCATTTGGTAAGAACCTAGGGGCTTCAACGCAACCTCTTGTCCATGCCCGAAGACATAACCGAACACATGCTTTAGTAATACTTTCCATGCATCCTGTCCATTAATTTGAAATGTAGGCAATTCGCTTGATGAATTTGAAGGTCGAGACCGAATTTGTGAGGGCCCTTTAAAGCGATTTCCACTTACCAGTCTTATCTCACTCTGTCTCATTTTCTTAACGTATTCTTCATAACTGGCAAGGCCTGATAATGATGAATTATGCAATCCTGAGTGGTCTTCGAAGGCATATCTGTCCATGAAACGCTAATCCAGGGACCTGATAATTCCTCTACGCTTTCTGAACACACGACTAGATGAAGGGCTCGCACCAGAACGATTCCAAAAGACCATAAATCGTTAATTCAGCAATGAACTTCATCTATTTTCACCTGCATAGTTGGCGTTAACGGTGGTGTTTTGGTTCTCCCAGGAGCCATGTTTCATGATTCAGTTGGTGAAGACGACCACGAAGGCCACCATTCCACCACCGTTCGACCTCCATTGCGCTGCCATTGCTCTGCTACCGCTGCTCTGCTGGAAATTTTAATTCTAACTTGAAACCCTACAAACCCTAACCACCGGCTGCCTACGCTTGGTCCTACTACTCCTGCTGCTCCTGCCACTGCCATCTCCACATCGTTCGTGTCTTCCATGGCTGTGTGTCGTGCTGGCATAAGTGGCTGTCCATGTTCCTCTCTTTTGCAAGAATGATAATGTTGGCGCAGGAAACAGTTTCTGGACACTCTTCCTCCATTGCAACTTTGATGGCATCTATGTACTTAAAATGTCTCATGCCAATGTTCCTGTCAAAGCTTTTCTCAATCTTTGTGTTTTCATTTGAGTCCAGCAAAATAGAAGCATCGTATGACTGAACCAGGCAATCATGGAATACGAGACGAAGCCATGAGATAGCAATATTCCCGTGCTCCTCATAATACTTGAGAACTTGTTCTCTTACGATGTCTTCTGCCCTGGGGAAACTACTGTTGTAGAAATTTATCATAAATTCATTACTTGTTTCATTCAATGCGTCTGCAGAGGTTGGAGGGACTGCCAAAAAGAAAATGAAGGCCAAGAGAATCAATGAAACATGAATTTTCTTCATATTGTCTCATGGGTAACTGAGATGATACTGGTTTCAAAGAGCAAATAAGTCCCTGCTTATATAAGGTCAGAAAGGGTAGCATTTCCATGCCAAAATTTGAGTTCTCCTTCTCAAAGTTGCAAGTTTATATATTCAACTTAAGCATAATGGGCGGCGATTAAGGTCAGTTACCACAACTCATAGCCCATTAAAGTGACCTATAGGATTTGTTCATGCCCGCAAGAAAAATTCTAAAATTTCATGGTTTGGTGTTGGCTGACTGGATCAGAAATGCCACCACTAGCACCACAGGAATGTGTTTATCTTGTGCAACCAGGATCATTGAAGTTCGTGTACCACCTGCACATTCTCTGCAAACCCAATCATCTTTTGCAACTTTTTTTCTGCATTGCCAATGGATATACTAAAGGCAGCAATGGAGAAGCCCTTTTGACATGCACTTCTTGAATGTGCAGGCTTTTTTCATTTATAGAACCTTGTTTGAAGCATCTCATATGCAATTCCATGTCCATCTTCTCCATGATAGAAATAAAGCAATGAAATAAATTCACTGTTCACATTTTCAAGCCATGGTGATTAAAGAGTAGTGCCCCTATGTTGATCATTTTGAAAGAAAATGTATACATCATCCATGTTGTTTCAGTTCATCTGGTGGCAGTTTTGTGTAGGGTTTCGGTGTACCCTGGGATCACCTACAACTTTTTCAACTACCAAATTGCAAAAACTTTTAACCAGTTTTATCATGCCAACATGTTCCATGAAATGGCCAAAATGTGCCAACAACTACATTGCCCGCCATCAGAAGATCCTACCAATGCCGTTGCCATTGACATACAGTGCCTGAAATCTCTTTCAGCATCTTTGTTTCATCTACCTCCGTGTAAGTCTAAACTCGATTATTCACTCATGGTTTTCTTGTCTCCTTGGAGTTATGTTTGCAGGATGACACCCAGAGGTTTTTGCACAAGAATGCATTTCATCACAAGTAGCAAGATGGGACAATGTTCACAGCACACATGGCAAGACTAAATCGAAACACCCCCATCTCCCGATACATTCTCTATCCGTTCACCGACACACCCTACTCAGTCACACCTTTGATACACCCAGTACATCCAAAACTTTGAACATGTTGTTGCACACTGTAACACCTTGAGGCAGTTGTGACACATGACATAGCGCTTGCACATGAGTACAAAATCAATGCAAAGTTTCCTTCCAAAAAAAAACGAGACCCTTGGCACTTCCCATATAAGCCCCAAGCGGGAAGGCAGTTGTCTTGAAACTAAGTACTCATGTCTGAAACAGTTAAGAAGCATCCAGTTGCATGGCTTTGGCTCTTCACCAATAGGTTCCCCCTAAAAATTAAACAAGGGCCCTGTTTCTCCAAAGAATGTAACACATTCCCCCCCCCCCCCCCGGTGGCTTTGGTTTTGCCAACAAGTTCTCTTGGACGCTACCCAAAATTCTTGTTCCGCCAAAGAACACACATCTCGTGTCTGGATTCCAAGTCTGCTATATAATGACTATTGACAAGGATCAGCAAGACACATGCACCAGAGCATCCTCCTTTACCAAGCACAATCGCTTGGGCAATCACCAGTCCCCACAATTTCCATTTTCCCTACCAGCTGCGAATTTCACTTTCCCAATCCCATGTACTACTGAACACGGTGCGATGACTTCTAGTCAAGTGGCAACGGACAAAGTCTCTATCAGGTTGCTTGTGGTGTTTTGCACTTCCTTGTCGACGCTTCTCGGGTCGATTTCTCCAAGCGTCAACAAAGAGGGGCCAATGAAACACCACAAAATTTCGAGCTTAGTACTTGTCCAATAAAAAGCGAGTCCCCAGGGCCCACAGACGACCACAACACCATTTGGTGTCAAACATGGCAACTTCGGAGATCAAAGGCTTAATTTTTTCTAAGCATGCAATTCCAGCGTACACACCCAAGTGCACATTCCCAGCGTATACGCTAAAATTCTCAGCGTATACACCCAGCATGTATGCCCAAGTCTCGACGTATACGCCCAGCATGTACACCCAGCATATACGTCCAACGTACATGCCCAGCGAACATGCCTCACATGTATGCTTAGCAGGTACAACAGATGCATACGTCCGGCATGAAATCTCCAAAGACAGCATGAGAACAACACTGAAGAGCAAGGATTGAAGCAAGTCGGCAACCATCAGCGTATACGCCCAGCTTCCACAGCATCCCCACCCAAGTTCGCATACGCCCAGCACATCCAGCGTATACGCCCAATGTATACGCCTGCCTGATATAGCGTATACGCCCAGAAGATATAATATATTGTATATTTGTAAAATTTATGCACCTGGTCAACGTGCCACGTGTCTCCCAACCAGAGTCTAGCGTAACAACCGGTATAAAAACCCCACTTTTCCACTTGAACAGGAGGCTGGAAAAAATCAAAAATCATACTAAAGAGAAATTACGCTGCGAACTAGAGCACAAAACCCTCTTACGCTGGACAACTTTGTATGTTGAGGAGACAGCCTCTACGCTACGCTTACAATGTGATCCAGCCGTTGTCATCCTTGCATTCGCTGGGGCTTTCGTCCGCCTTGTGTTCCATTCACAACTATGTTTGACCGGTGCATTGTACTTTCATTCTGTAATGCCATTGTTACATCTTCTTCCCATAATCATTTACAGTTTGCATTAATTGTTGTACATGTTCTGTTTACGTCTGTTTACGTTTACGCTCTATTTGCATCGTTGACATTGTTTACGCTCTGTTTACGCCCGCTACGCTGTTTACGTATAACCCAGCGTATAGCACTCTGGTGTACGTTCAGGGAAATCCTTGTCTGATCCACCTGCGGACCACCCAAGGTACTCTACCTTCGTGCATTCCAGCTCGCCCTCAGGCGAAGGCAAGGTCTTCTATAAGCGCCCTGCGATCCCACTGTCTCTGTTTCCTTCCAGCCGGAGACTGACAATTTGAGGCGGTACAATTAGTATTTTCCATCTTTAGATCATTCCTTGCACAAAAATTTCTACCACAATAACTTTGCAAACTACATTCAATGATCCATGTTATATAATGTAATAACTAAATCATATATACATGTCATACTTTCTATGTATATTTTTTTTTATTTGCAAAAACCTGAGAGCCCTATCTTTTTATGTATCAAAACAAAACAACCATGTTTTTTTATTTGTCAAAACATGATAATCCTATTTTTTATTTTTCAAAACATAAAAATCCTAATTTTTTATTTGCCAAAACATGATAAACCTACTTTTTTATTTACCAAAACATGGCAATGCTAATTTTTTTATTTGCCAAAACATGACAAATTTGTTTTTTATTTGCTAAAGCATGACAACTATGTTTTTTTATTTGCGAAAACATGAAAATCCTTTTTTTATTATTTGTTAAAACGTAAAAATCCTATTTTTTTGGCAAGTTAGGACCCTCCTCTTCTATTTATTCGCAACACTTACTGCTCATTCTTCACTTTTTAGCATTACATGGTTGTAAAACATATTGATGAGGGTTGAAACTCCCTGAAATGAATACAATCAATTCTTGACTTTTTGTTTTACTACTTAGTGTGGAATTTGTAGCTTTGTTCCTACACTTTTGGTCTTTTCTTTCTTGCATCTTTCTAATCTTTATTAAGTACAAGAGATCTTTTCATAAACTTAAAAATTTATGTTTTTTCTCATTGCCTAGAAAGATGAATCTTGTTGTTCTAGGTGTTCTTCCTAGTCCCTTGGTTTTCTAGCTACCTCCTATTTCTTAGTAAGTGAAAACTGCTTAATCAAGTGTAGATTTTTTTAAAAAATTAATCTTGAATGTTATATTCAGCAAGTTACTACATGAATGTACTCAAAGGTTTATGTTGTGTCCATTACCTAGCCCTCATACATTTTCTTAGCATACTAAGAAATTCCTTGGATGTTTTTTGTTCAGTTGATAACTTCTTGAATTGTTGTTACAACATCATGGTGTTTATAATAGGAAATGGACCCCTCTTTTTTGCAAATTGGATTTAAACCAATTCTTGAATGTGAGGGTTCTCTTAAACCCTATATTTGCTTAGCTAGACTGAAAAGACCCAAATCTTTAGAATGTCATCCCAAACACAATCGCTTGTTGAAGAAATCCTTAAAAGCTTCATGTTTTTTTTGTCAAGAATAGTTGTAGGTGTCCTTGTCCCACCCTCATAATGGCTTGTATGTTTAGGATTTTATTTTTTTATTTACCAAAACATGACAACCCTCATGACTATTATGAGAGGTGGGTATCTAGAAGATTAACAAGGTGGTGAACTACTTGGTAGAGTTCTTGAAAGAGTAAGGAAAGTCATGGTATGGCTTGACCTATTGAATATTGACAAGAATTTAACTTTTTTGTGGTTGTTGGGTGATAGAACTACATGGCACTAGATTAGTACATAGCATGGATGATGTAGGATCCTTCCCATAAGGTTTGTAACTTAGCCTTTTATGGAACATTGTTGGGATTATAATAGAGGACTTTATTACCTAGTTTAATTAATACTTGTCATATCCTGGCATCATGCCTACATTTACAGTACTTTTGGTGAATGCCATTACTTATCTACCAACTAATTTTTTTCTAGAAGATTGAAATTCATGAGGCATTCTCTTTGAGCTAAGCTTAAATCAAGGTCAAGTATACTTGTGGTGGAAGGAGTATTGAGTTTCACTTGGATTGGTAATGTAGATAGTTTACTGTAAACTAACTCATACAGGGAATATCCTATAGGATGTTTCTAGGTGGATCTATACACCCATAGATCATCATTAAGTTTCATGCTCCAATCCTTTCTATAATGACTAATTTTTCTAGTTAATATTCTTGTGATCTCCTCATTATTGACTTATACTTAACCATTTTCTTGAGGGTGGTATGGTGTTAGTTATTTTATGATTCACCCCAAGTTGTTGCATTAGCTTTTTGAATGTAACTCCCATAAAATGAGTCTCATCATTAGATGTAAGCATGCATGGTAATCCAAAACTATTTACCACATGTTGTTGAAATAATTTCATAGTTGTTTTAGTTGTATAGTCTTTAACTACACCTACTTCTACCTGCTTGATGCAATAATCAACTATCACTATAATGTAAGACTTTCCATTTAAAATTGGTGTGATGTGTCCCATGAAGTTAATTCTCCAAATATCAAAAGGTTCCAATGGTTATATCCATTTTTGTCACCCTTCATTTTTGGCTATTAGCCCTCCATCTCTTTGACATCTTTCACAAAACTATGTAAATTGGTGCACATCCTTGAATATGGTAGGCCAAAAATAACCTACCACTATAAATTTTAGTATTGTCCTTCATCTTGCATAGTAACCACCACATGATCCTCCATGCACATCTTGTAGGACTCTTTGTTGACTTTGTTTTGGAACACACCATCTTACTAACTCATTGGCACATATCTTTGCTTCTAGAAGATGCTAAGTACTAGCCATAACTTCTTTGCATCTATATTGGATCTTATGGATATCTACATTTGACATTAGGAATATTTAGTGCCTTAGTGATTACTTTGACTGAATAAGGTACTATGACTTCCTTTAACATTGAATGTGGACTCATCCTATTTATTTTTCCAAAATTGATACACTTCTCCTAAGTACCATTCTCCACTACATGACTAAGTTGGCCAAAGAGGAAAGGCTTGGAGTTTCTTTTGGACATCGGTAGGTGCGAATTCCATAAATGGTTTAAATTTGAGTTCCATAATGACTATGTACATGAATGATTTCTCCTAGATAGCTTGTAGGCATTTGGCTAATAGTATGAGGCACTGTCCTTGCTCTTGAGTTAGTAATGCTTCAACCTCAGGTTGTGCAGAATGTTTTGTCATAGGTGTTTGTTGATGGATGCTACAAGATTGATCCTCCTACTCTTCTTGTGGAGTTTTTTCTCCATCTTGTCCCCTTCCTCTAGGTTTCTTACACCTTTGCTATGCGGATCCTTTGGCTATGAGTCTTAGGAGCCATCTATAGTTACAAAGGATTCATTTGCGATTATCCAAGAATTTTAAATAGGTTCCTAATAGTTCATAATCCTTTCTCTGGTTCTTGGATTTAATCAAAATTTATCCTTATTATTACTTTATAGTTATTATTATAATTACAAAGTTAGAAAAAATTCAAAAAGAAACCCTTATATGTTGTATCTTTTAGTTGTTATGACCTCTTACAATTGTTATTCTCTTGCTTATTATGTGTTCAAATCGGTAAATAGAAGGAATGATTAAGTTTATTAACTTTTATTCAATTATTGATTAAGATTTGATTTTTTTTATTACTCTTACCCTGAATGTACTCTTCCAGCATTAGAAAAATCTTGCTCAAATCACACAACCTATGCACAATGCTATTCCCCATGACTATGTTGATCACCTCATGATCAAGAGGATTCAAGAATCATACAAATTGGATTTATGGTGAAGAAGTTATGAAGCTTGGAGTTTTGGTTGCCATTAGGTTAGAAAAACAACATGAATTCCCTATGTATCAAATGAGAAGAATGAAAAATTTCTAACTCCTCATACATATATATAGATTTTTGTGGTGGTGACATCATAGTTGTGATGTATTAGGACCTAATCCATCATAGTTACAACGTCACTTGGAAAAATTTTAGATTTTTCATAATTTGTGGTGGAAACATTAAATCAAATGAATAATTTAGGAGATGTAGAGGTGGTGTGAAGGATCCTTGATCATGGATGATGTTTAGAATATGAAAATTTGGCCGTAAAAGTTTATGAAAGAAGGAATCTTTGAAAAAGTAGGTCAATGAAGTATATAGAAGATGGTTGGTAGGAATTGCTAAAAGTTTGATAAGTTATGGATCTATAGGAAAGTAAAAATGATGGCTTAAATGTTCTAAAGATACAAGATGATGTGGAATTGGTCAATAGGTATTAGGCATAAGAGTTATACAAGTGGGTCCTCCCCAAAGTAGGCTCCAACCCTTAGTGCCCTTGTATAACCACACCTACAAGTGTTCATAGGAACTTAAGGAGTTGGATGTAAAACATACCTATCTTCCAAAACACATATGTTAGTATTGTCTAAATGAGAAGATAACACTATATTATACAAAACCATTAAAGTATGATTATATATAATAGTAAGGTGGAATGGGAGTAGTAAGGGATTTCAAAAATTGAGACATGAGGTGTCTTACTATAGGTATAATAAATTTTTGGTGTAATATATGGTTCAAGTAGTCATTAGCCTTTCCATTCAAGATTTAAACCAAGTTCATATCACTAACTAATGACATCACATTACATCAACCCAAAACTAGCAACCACAAGACTATCATAGGTGCAAGAAGTACTAACACTTGGCAATGAAGTTTAAGGAAGTAGTTTATTAATAGCATAGTTTACTTTGTAACGGAGACTTGGCCATTGGATGGTGGAGTGCCTTCAAGCATGGGTAACATGTCTTTGTTCCATAACTAATGGAGTGGTTACTCTAATTATTAGAGCAGTTATTATTAGAGTGGTTACTCTAATTATTATAGTGGTTATTATTAGAGCGGTTACTCTAATTATTAGAGTGGTTATTCTAATTATTAGAGTGGTTATTCCCAGGTCACTCTTGGGTTTATAAATACAGCATCCAGGTGCACAATTGGGAGCATGTTTTTAGCAGTTAAGTAGCGAAACTCTTGTAGTTTGTCCATTTGAAAGTTAGAATATTTTCCAAGTGTCCGTAGCAGGAGTCTAAGTGTGAACGGATCTTTATTCAAGCATTGATGTACCTAAGCACATCATTATGTTGGCAATAAAGATAAGCTCTTTGATTCATCCTTACAGCACTTGAGATTTGTTTTCTTACACATTTATATTTTATTTTATTTTATCAATGAGTAGCAAGAGTACATTAGGGGATGATTGGGAAACTTACAAAAGTCATTACCAGTTTTTCAATTCCCTCTCTTTCTTTGCTCTTTCAATGTCAAGTTGTAACATGGATGACTATTCCTCAAGGGGTTGGTGTAGAAATAAAAATCAAACCCATGGGCAAAGTCAGGAACGCCAACATGAACAAAGACAACATCGTCCCAACTCACAAACTCATAACCTAATTAATGATGATGAACCCCTACTGGCCACTAAGAGCTTAATGCATATACAAGAGGCCATTTGAATATCTCGTAGGCATCATAAGGAAAGCCATCTACCTAGGCTTGATTTAAATAACTTTCCTAAGTTTTTAGGAGTCTATGATTTAGATCCATAACATCATTTACAAGCCTTCTACGATGCTTGTGTATGAAACAACATTGATAATGCATGGCAAAGACTTAAGCCCTTTTCTATGACACTCATTGGCCAAGCAAAAGTATGGTACATGTCTTTAAAGTTGAAATCAACTCACCGTTGGCCCACAATGGTAGAACTCTTCAATGAAAGATATCAAACCTATGCAAGAGTGTCAGCCTTGAGGAGAGAAATCCAAGAGTGGAAACAAGGGTATCATGAACCCTTGGACATGGCCTTGGAAAGATATTACTCTTTGTTAAACAAATGCCCAAGCCATGGGTTCTCTGAGGAAAGGCTAATGTATTACATCATGGATGGGCTCCATAATAAAACAAGGGAGACCCTAGGAATGTATGCCCCAGGTTAACTATATGAACTATGAATCCATCAATTCCAAGATCTCATTAAGCTGGTAGGAAAAGAAGCAGGAGAAATAGCCAAATGGGAGAGTGTTGAAAAATATCAACATGACCAAACTCTCAAAGTAACAAAGGTTCATAATCATAAAGAAGAGAAATCAACTCACCTCGAGGAGGTGAAACCATCCCTACCTTTGCCAATACTAAAATCACCAGATGAAATTGAGGCAAAGATCAACAAGATGATGGAGTGGGTACATGAAAAATGTAGAGACTATGAATACATTATTAGAGGGAGACACACACAAGATAACTTTGATGACCAAAACAAATAGAGGATACCAAACCTAGAAACGGGACAAAACACCATTTGATAGTTAGAAAGAAGGGTTGAACAAAATGAGGATAGGGGCTCAACCATAAAACATAAGTATCAATGCGATGTTTTCTTGTACAATCACCCAAATGGCCAATGCCTAATCTTGTCACATCTACATGAGCATTGAGGAAGAACGTTACATCCATATTTCATACAAAAGGACATGGTTGGATGCATTCCTATTCCACAACTTTATGGGCAACCCCACAACTCATTGTACTATCCATGGGAAAATTCTTACTGGCCTCAGTATTGTGCTCAACTATAGTGGAAAAACCCCTAGTCATGGGAAAGGTCATAGCCAAACTGGCCACACCCTTCATACCATCCAAAACTAAGTGCTTATCATGTTCAACACCTTTTTTCTCCAACTAGATCAACATCCTCTACTTCATGTCGTCATTATCACTCTCCCAAGTATCATCAACCCATGTCCTCTCCTACGATATCACCACCTCATGTTCCTTATACTTCTCCTTACTCTCAATACTCCCATCCTTCACCTCCTCCTACATTGCCACCAGTAGTACCAAAAGGTTTTGCACCACAACACCAACCCACGAACATTACTTGTGCTACTATTGTTAAAAATAGTGGGAGTCCTCCACAACATTGGAAGCATCCTTTCTTTAGGCATGGCCATAGAAAGAGACAACATGAGTCTGAAACCACTTCATCCTCCAACTCAGCAGAAGCCCAACACTATGATGCACCTTCCTCTTCAAACTCAATGCCTTCTATCACCTTATCTAGGCCTCCACCTCACACTCCAACATCCAGTGAATTCACCAATGTGAAGGGACACACAAATCCATGCATACTTCCATCTAGTAAAGGGTGTCATAGTGGGTGTCATAATGTACACACATCATCTAACTTGCCCCACTATGCTTTCTATAATCAAGTGTGTGATCAACAATTTCTCTACCCAACCACCATGACATCAATAGACACCCAGTGGCTTGGGCATGACAAACCCCTAACATTTCATACATACATGAATCCTATTCATCCACTTATTAATCCTAGCCATGACCAAATGTTTAGTCATGGGGGGTGACCGCCCCCCCCCCCCCCCCCCATTCTAATTTCTAGGATTCCTAAGTGTCTTTTGACTTTTTGTTTCACATTTTTGGTTTTACAACTTTTTGATTTCATATTCTTTGTTTTAAATTTTTTTTACATATTTGTATTTTCAAGGTTATTAGTCTTCTCTTATTTTTTCTTTACACCATTATTAATATATTTAATATTTATTATCTACTCTTTTACTTTCTTTTATGGTTATGTTTGGTGTGTTTCTCTACATTTTTTGCTAATAAGGTGGTAGGTACAATGGTAATGCACTACTTGATGGTGGTATGCTTTATTTGTAATTTGATTGTTGATGTCTGGTTTCTGACTTTGATGGTTGTTACTGATGACTAGGACATGGTTTCTTTTCATGTAACAAGCAATGAGTCCACATCATCTACCCATCCACTTACTCTATGGTTCTTCTTATTTTGAAAGCATGCAATCTCTTTTTCATTAATGCAACTTTAATAAATTGGTGACTTATGTAGTTTCTAGAATTTGGAAAGGAATCAAAGATTTGGACAAGGTGTGGTTTCAAAGAAATGCAGTGTTCTTTGTGCTTTTTTATTTTCCTATGTGCAGGAGTGTTCTCATAAGTATCTCACCATTCCACATCATTTCACAATAGGAAGTCAAATAAGTCCTTGTATGGTGTGGTCCTCATCACAAGAAAAACAAATGATGAGGATTCAAAGCACATCCCTTGGACAAACTAAATGTGAAAATCACATGGGTCTTTGCATGGTGTAGTTCCCATTAAAAAAACATGGGAATTCAAAGCACACCCCTTAGAACAAATAAAAATGGCTACAAGAACTAGTTATGAGACTTGTCTTATCTCCTCTAAATAAGGCCCTTTCACACTTCCTACCTTCTCTCCTATTTGGAATGGTGGTTGTTTTGTGGGAGCATTCTTGTGTCTCAAGGGATGGACTAGCCTTAGAATGTTGATGCAAAGTCATTGAAAGTGGTTGGTTTTGATCTAGATTAAGGATGGATCCTACCAAGTCATTTAATCACAAACTCTACAAGGGACTGTATGTGACCATAATTAGGAACTCCATTCCACTCTCTCTGTCATCCATCTATGCTTTCCATGTTTTACCTTGCTACCGGTTTCATGTTTTGATTCAATGTTTTGGGTTGATGTGTCAGGTTTCTCAATTAGTTACTTTCAGGTTTTTGCACTTAAATTTCTATAATCATTAATCAAGTTATGCAAGGAAATAAAAGGCTTGTGCCTACTTTGGGGAGGACCCACTTGCATATCTTTTGGTTTGGTTAAGTTCTTTACCCTTAGACATTGTTACAATCAAATTCATTTTATTTACCCCATCCATGTCATCCAAATTGTGCACACCTTCACAACTATTTGTAATGAATTCCTTTTTATTATTGTGAATACCCTCTCTCCACTACTCCTTGTGTCAAGGTTTTTCTGAATCGTATGGATCGCTTATCTTATTTAACCCATTCATTAGTCTTTCCTCTAACAATATCAAGCAAACAATCTATCACAATCACAACTTGGCTAGATAAAATCACCAACAAGACAAAGTATTCAGCTATTATTTGTGTACTATATATACTAATCCTTGGTTTTGTTGTGACTGCAATGGGAAGTGTGGATTGGAAGCAGGACTGTCATCACTAAGGAGGATGCAACCATATCACTCATGGGAGATTGTTCAAGACCACTGGATCTCTTCTACCTCTCCCTCATTCTTCTATTGCCAAGAGGGGTTGGATTTCCTTTGGATCCATTGGAGATCTTTCCTAATTGTTATGAAGACTAATTTTGTACATAATTTTAATATTGTATGCTCGGGCACTTCTATATTTGCCCATTTTCTTTGTGTCACTCTACATGTTAGTCAAATAAGTCCACACCCCCTAATATATTTTGTAAAGAACTTGTTCCTCTTCTTTTGTACTTGAGGATGAGTTTTCATTTAGTTGTGGAGGTATGATGGAGCGATTACTCTAATTATTAGAGCAGTTATTCTAATTATTAGAGTGGTTATTCCCAGGTTACTCCTGGGTCTATAAATATAGCGGCCAAGTGCACAATTTGGGGCATGTTTTTAGCAGTCAAGTAGTGAAACTCTTACAGTTTGTCCATTTAAAAGTTAGAATATTGTCCAAGTGCCTCTAGCAGGAGGTCCAAGTGTGAATGGATCTTTATTCAAGCATTGATGTACCTAAGCACACCATTGTGTTGGCAATAAAGACGAGCTCTTTGATTCATTCTTGTAGCACTTGAGATTTGTTTTCTTATGCATTTATATTTTATTTTATTTTATCTAATTTTATTTTATGCACTTTAAATTTGTGTTATTAGGATAGCAATTCATTTTGATCAATTAAGCAAATTATTAAATTACACAAGCATGACCCCTTCGAGCATACGTGTAACACTTGGTAGCTCAAAAATGATTAGTGTTTGATAGCCCAGTAGTGTTTGCATGAAGTTCAAGATGTGTCCAAGAAGTGAGAATGGTTACTTGTGTTAGGCTACATTAGACTTTAGTTTCCTTAGTAATTAATTGTTTTTACTTTTAATTACTCTCACTTTCATTCTTATTTACTTAGCTTTTATTTACTGTAATTGTTGATTATTTATTGTTGTCTATCTAGTTAATATTTCCTTTATCATCAATTACACTTCTTGTTGCTAATGCAGAATGAGTACAACTTAATCACAAACATTTAAGTGTAACTACTTGATAACCCAGTAGTATATCTAGTAGTGCTCAAGTAATGTGTGCTTGGAAATCCTAGAAGCAGTACAAGAGGTCCAAGATGCGTATGGATGATTAAGGATGGATGCTCATCACACTTAAGCTAGCTTATATTTTACTTTATGTTGTCTATTAGCTTAATCAAGATTGTTTTCCACTATCTCTAGGAGTAGCCTAGTTTAGAATCACATCATACACCTCACTCTGGACTAAACCATACATGACAAAGCAAATACTAGTCTAGGTGGGAAGACAGTGAACTGTGATCAATGTATCATTGTCTAGGTGCCACAACTAGTCTGTCCACGAAGTTCAACTAGATCACATGTACATGCTCGTATTCGTATGGTTGAGCATAGGGGTACCTCATTGCTCATCAATAACCAATGCAAGTCTAAGAAACCTTAAAATTTCTAAGAAGTTTTTGACCTTCAGGCATGGGTAACATGTCTTTCTAGTGGAACCCCTAGAAATTTTTATTTTATGCATTTATTTGATTATTAATATGTAAACCTTTTCTAGAGGACTACTTTTAGGTATGGGTAACATGTCTTTTTTAGGGACATGATAAGGTAGCATTTATTTTTTACATCCATTTTTCGTTAGAACTTAAGTGAATGATACAACTTAACAGTAGGATAAGATATATAGTAGCAACCTTAGAAGATCCACAAGTGCCCTTGATATCACACCCTTTTCATTCCAACTTGTTTCTTCACTTTTCTATCTAGACGTAATGATCACAAGTTTATTTTAGTTTTATTGTAAAACGAATATCATTATGTCCATGGTAAGAACCTCTTATTATTGGAAATGAGTGGATGGATAATGTGGTCTCATTGTATATATAATCAATTCCCAATGATTTGATAATATAGGATTGAATTCACATTATTGGAACTACATCTTATTTTATTCCTTGCACTTTATTAGAAAAAATTAATAAAAATATCTACAAGAAGGATGATGAAAAATTATAGAAAATTGAGAAGAATGGAAAAATAATAGAAATGGAGAATGTAGAATAGAATTTAAAAGGTATTAAAGAATAGAAAATGATTAAGAAATGGAAAAGGTATAAAAGAATGTAGAAATTGGTAAGAAAAGAGAAAAGATATAAAGTAAAAAGTAGAAAAATATTACAAGGAAAACTCATGCCTAAGTGACAAACTTAACATCCCCATGATTATTATGAGAAGTAAATATCTGGAAGATTGACTAGGTGGTAAACTACTTGGTAAAGAAGGTAGAGTCCTAAAAAGAGTAAGTAACATCATGGTATGGATTGACTTGTTGAATATTGATAAGAATTAGCTTTTGTGGGGTTGTTGGATGATAGATTTGCATGGTGCTAGATCAATATGTAGAATGGATGATGTAGGGTCCTTCTCATGAGGTTTAGAACTTAGCTTTTTTTGGAACATGGTTGGGATTATAATAAAGAACTTTATCACCTGGTTTAAGTGATACTTGTCTTATCTTGGCATCATGCCTACATTTTAGAGTACTATTTTTGAATTTCATTATTCATTTGGGTCAACCAGTTTTCATCTAGAAGATTGAGATTTATAAGGCAATCTCTTTGAGCTAAGCTTAAATCAAGGTCAAGTGTACTGGTGGTGGAAAGGATTTTGAGTTCCTCTTTGATCAATAACATAGGTAGTTTACTATAAACTAACTCATATGGGGAATACCCTATAGGATGTTTCCAAGTGGATCTATACACCCATAGAGCATTATTAAGTTTCATGCTCCAATCCTTCCCATAATGACTAACTATTCTAGTTAATATTTTTGTGATCTTGTAGTTAGTCACTTCTGCTTGACAATTTTCTTGAGGGTGGTATGATGTAGTTAGTTTGTGATTCACCCCAAGTTGTTGCATTAGCTTTTTGAATGTAGCTCCCATAAAACGAGTCTCATTTTTAGATATAAGCATGCATGGCACTCCAAATCTATACACCACATGTTCTTAATAGAATTTTGTAGCTATTTTGGTTATACAGTCTTTGACTGCAACTATTTCTACCCACTTGGTACAATAATCAACTATTACTATAATGTAAGTCTTTTCATTTAATCTTGGTGTGATGGATCCCATGAAGTTAATTCCCCAAATGTTAAAACATTCCAATGATTGTATCCACTATTATGTCCTTTCATTTTTGGCTATAGGCCCTCCATCTCTTTGACATCTTTCACAAGACTACAAATTAGTATGCATCCCTAAATATGATAGGCCAAAAATAACCTGCCATCATAGATTTCAATACTCTCCTTCATCTTGCGTAGTGACCATCACATGGTCCTCCATTCACATCTTGTAGGACTCTTTGTTGCTCGATTCTAGAACACACCACTTTACTAACTCATTAGCATATATCTTGTAAATATTTCCATTGATTTCCTTGTATCTCTTCACTTTGTGAAGAAATTGTTTCTTATATTTCTTATCGCACTCAATAGGAAGTTCTTGTTTAGTGAGATACATTATGTAATCGGTAAGCCATGACTTCTTTGTTGAGTCTACAATCATTACAGTCTTGGTGAATAAGTTTTCATTAGGAAATTAATTTGATACTAGTTTATCATTCTCTTGGTGTTTCCATATAAGTCTTGATAAATGATTTGCTACAATATTTTTGGATCGTTTTTTATTGATCATGGTAATGTCAAACTCTTGTAGGATAATTAGTCATCTTATCACTCTATGAGTAACCACTAGTTTTTTCATTAAAAATCTAATGGTACTATAATCTATGTGGACATAAATAGGATACCCAAGCACATAATGTTTTAATTTTTCAAGTGCATACATCATGACCATTAGCTCATTTTCTGTTATGGTGTAATTAAGTTTTGCCTCAGTGATGCTTTGACTTGTGTAGAGTATGTAATAGGGGTTTTTCTACTTGTTCAATTGAGTTAGTACTACTCCCATTGCATAATTTAAAGCATATTTCATAGTGTTGAAAGCATTTAACCACTCTAGAGCTCAAAGGATTTGTGTCTTAATTAGTTTCCATTTTAAAGTCCTAAATGCTTTCTCACATTGCTCCATCCATAGAAATGGTGCATATTTCTTAGTTAGCTCTACTAGTAGTTTCACAATTTTAGAAAAATTTTCAATGAATCTTCTATAGTATCTTGTATGGCCTAGAAATGATTTGACATCTTTGATAGTTTGTGGTCTTTGCATGATATTCTTGATGACTTTGATCTTCTCCAAATTTACCTCTATTCCTTTGTGAGATACTTTATGTCCTAGAACTATATCATCTTGAACTATTAAATGGCTTTTCTACTAATAGATCTTTAGATTAGTTTCTACACATCATTTCACTACTTACTTCAAATGGTCCAAGGCCTATTTAAAATTTAGCCCATATGTGGAGAAGTCATCCATAAAGACTTCAACTCCATTGTTAATTTTCTTTGGAAGATGCTAAGTACTAGCCTCTAAAATGTAGTAGGTGCATTACATAAGCCAAAGGACATCTTTTTGTATGTGAATGTCCCTCATGGACTAGTGAATGTGCTCTTTTCTACGAATTTGATTGTACCCACTATAGCCATCTAGAAAGCTGTAATACTGATGTCTTGTTATGGTATCCATGATTTTGTTAACAATTGGGTGAGGAAAATGGTCCTTGAATGCTGCCATGTTTAACAATTTGAAATTAATACAAATCCTCTACTTGCTACCTTTCTTTGGTACAATGACTAATGGACCAATCTATTCATTGTATGCTATCAGATAGATGAATCCTGCTTTCAACAGTTTTTCTAATTCTTATTTAACAATTTCCTTAAGCTTTGGGTTCAACCTTATTTCAGGTTGTTGGTGTGCTTTGACAACTAGATCTATATAGATTTGATGTTGATAAATTCATGAATCAATTCCAGTGATCTCATCATAGGACCATGCAAATGCAGTTGGTCATTTATTTACCACTTTCAACAATTTTCTCTTTTAATCTTTTTCAAGTGTGACATTTATAATTACCTATCTCTTAGTATTTAGAAAGGCATATTCAAGTGTATTCGATAGAAATTTTAGTTTTAAGGATTTTGGTTTGTATGTCTCTTATATCTCTAATATTCCCCATTCAATATCTTCCTCTTGATGTGATTTGATGTGAGGAGGTTGTCTTTTTAACTCTTCTAACTTATCAATTTCTTCCATACATGCACTTGTAATTTTGTTTGTTGGTTCCATGAATATATTAGAATAGGTTTCTTCTTTAGTTATTAGCCACTAGGTACCTTCTCATTGAGTGGATGTTACATACAAACACTTTTGTACACATGTCTTCTTTACATCCATTGCATGTTGTGATAGCATTATCTTTTATAACCTAAATTTTCTATAAATGATTGCACCCATTATCATTGTATGTGATACATGGAATATTTCTATAAATGATTGCACCCATTATCATTATAACCTAACTTTGAATGATTCTAGCTTCATCTTCCTTGAATATTTCTACGGAAAAGTCTTTGATTCCAAGCTTAGCATCCACATGGATGACTAAGAACTCAGTTGGATAGGACTAGCTATTGATGGTAGTAATAACATCTTTCACTTGTCCAAGTGGAACAATAATGGATTGGTATGCAAGCTCTAATTAGATGTTGCTCTTCTTAAGTGAGAGTAGTTTCCAAGCCTTGTACATATATTATGAAATTAGATTTACTCTTGACCTAGAATATAAGAGAGCTTTTCATGCTTTATATCCTTTGATTTGAAGATAAACTAAGGGACTCCCAGGATCTCTTCTCTTCTTAAGAAGTGATTTTGCTTTAATTTAATGTGTAATTGTTTGTGTTAGCATGAAAATAGTGACTTTCTAATCAATATGTATTAGAAGCATAGTGTTCTTTGGAGGAGTGTGTAGGGATGGGATAGAGTTAGGTGAAGTCATCATTCTTTAAACCTTTTCTAGACTTGTCTTGAAAAAGGATCATTTCTTGGCTATTGGCTCACTTATGACTACATCCTCTTGTGTAGTTACTACCCTAGTGGTGCTCTTTTGTTGTGGTTGTGTTGGTAGCTCTCCTTTCCTAACTAGTGGCAGTACTGGTGGTAAGGAGTTAGGAGTTTGAAGTGATGAACTTGCTACTAGTTGATGTACATAAGAATTTGGATCTATTCATGAAGTAGTGGCTTAATGATATTTCTATGAATAGTAGTAAGAGGAAGCATGGACTGAAGTACTTCCTGGGAAGATTAGATGTTGAACATAATATCCATAGGGATCAAGTTGCCTGTATGGATATTAGTGCCTTGGCAATGTCATTCCCCATGCTTTTGGTTATTGCCACTACTACTGGTATTGTTCCTATAGTTGAGGATATGCTCCACTTGGATAGTATGTTTATTGATAGGGCTATCTAAAGTTACCTTGTGGATAAAGTCATCTTCTAGACATCTATGTCTTGATGAATTTCAAGTTAAGTACATACACCCTAGACTCTAGTAAGTGGGCCATAATAGGGCAACATCCCTTAGGATATTCATACTGCCATACTTTACATGCTTCATCATCTTCTGAACTAGAGTCTATTACTTCATCTACTGTAGCAACCCTTCCTTTATTTTTGTATTATTCTCACCCATTGTTTCTTCTTTTCTTCTTGTCTTTGCTTCAGTGCAGGGCTTGTTCAATCTTCTCCTTAATTATCTTAATTATTGTGGCAAATTTCTCATCTATGGAATTCCACATTTTCTCTACCTTGGCTGCCATATCATTGACTGATTTATAAATAGGTAAAGTCTTTCATTGGATAATATCCTCTAAAGTTTCACCCTCTTGCAATTCACATATTTTGACATCCCTTTTTCTAATAGCAAGATCTCTATTGTATTCTTCGATTGATCCTCTTTTTCTTAACTCTCCTTCTTCTTTCGCCACTTGATCAATAAGTCTCTAAATATGGTGAGCTATCATCTCTAATAACCTATCTTGGGCATATACCCCAAGGATTTCTCTTATCCTGTTTTGTAGCCTATCAACAATATGTCATAGTTGCTCCCTTTGAGAAAATACGTGGCCTAGGCACTTATGTAACAAGGGATAGTATATGACAATTGACACATGAAGGGATTCATGTGTCCCTTGCTTCCATCCCTAAATTTATTTTCTTAAAGTGGACACTTTGAAATAAGTTGATACTTATCATTGAAGAGGTCTAACATGATACTCCATATTCAAGTATATTCTTATTCTAAGGATTTGTGCTAGCTTTTTGCTTCCTTTATGTGTTCTAGAAAAAAAATTTAGTTTCTACCAATTGTTTTCAATGTTTTAGAGATCATAGGCATTATGGAAGGCTTAAAGATGGTGCTATGAATTTGCATTGTATCTACCTTCAAATTTGGAAATATTATTCATGTCTAGTTGCTTGATGCAACTATCCCTTATATGCATGGTAGGAATATACACTACTTCTCTGATGTTAATCATGTTGTAAGTGGCTACTAGGGGTTCTTCATTATCTTCAGGTTTATAAACTTTATTGTAATGGTGATCCCTTCGACGCCCATAATGCTATCTCTCTTCATATCTAATTCTTTCTCTTCTTTGTTTATAATCATCTTCTTCTTTATCAAGATGTCTTCTGTGATGCTCATATCTCTTAGGATTCCTTTGTCTCTCCCTATCATGATCCCTCATTCTTCTTCCTCTCTTGTCATACTTTCTAGAGGAGTGTGAGGAGGAGGAGAAAAAAGTTGAAGGATTGTGCTAGCTAGTTCTCCTTTTATGACTCCTTGACTCATCCCTTTTTTATTCATTGAAGGTTCTAGGCCTTAAGTTCCTCCTAAATGTGGATTCTTCCTTGTCTTCTTTAGGTGTTTCAACAAGAGCTGAATGAAATTGTATTTTGATAGGATCTTCAATACGGATGAGTAGTGTTTGGTATTGAGATCCATGGGTTTGATAGAATTTTTTTGTATGGAACATAGTATCGTCTCTTTCCTCTAGGACAACCATTTTCGGTACTTCCTTTTCTTTGTCAAGCCCATGATTTGTCTCCATAGTAGCATCCCTTCTTACCTGAGCTTTTATTGATTGATGTGGCCTAGTCATATACTTTGTGATGTGGCACCCTTCTTGTACATGGCCAAGGTTTAACCTTACGAGGATTGCTTGTAGCATGGATGGTGCAAAATGTTCTTATCAAGACAATGTTGTCTTGTAAATCTCTTCACCTTAGTTCATCTTGGTGAAAGACAAATGTGAAATTAGGATAATATGGATCAATGTGAGCATAGGAAATCCTAGTTTGCATGAGCATACTCTAGTCTTCTTCATCATATCCCTTGTCATGACTCATATGAATTTCACTAGCAAGTGGTGATTTCTCCTTATTTGTAGAAGCCATATTAGATGTTTAATACCTTAAGTTTGTACTTTGGAAAATTTGGTTTAAGTATGAAGGATTTTCTTGATGACTTTTAACATAACAAACTTTATAAAATCAACTACTTAGCAGATATTAACACATCCCTAGCAATAGGGCCAATGATGAGCAGTTGGTTATTCCAGCACTCCACCATACAAGTCACGAGTGTACAAGTGCAACATGATCATAATTTGTCGATGACCAATGTAGGTTCACTAGTAGTTGAGGTTCAATTTGTGATCGCTATCTTCTTACTTTGAGTTAGTGAAGTGCAAGTTGTATGGTTTAACTCTTGATGAGGCATATGATAGATTGATGTTGTTGGCTCAAATTAAAACTAAGTGTAAACATGAGAAAAATAGGGTAATAGAATCTAAGTCTAAGTGTAATGCAAGTGAAAAAAACTATTCTAGCCTATAGGCATTAAGTATCTATTCTTGGTTTACCATTCACGTCTTAGACTTATGCAACTGTCACTTGAATTACCAAGTGTTATGCTACTTGATGAACCAAACAATAACACTACTAGGATTATTAAAGAGTTACACCTATATGTTCGAAACTAGTCATGCTTATACTACTGTACTAATGAACAATGAAAAAGTAAAGTACTTAGAAATAGTAAATGACTTGATCAAAGTAAACATATTAAAAGTTAACAATTAAACTAAGTAAGAAACATGAACTAAGTAAAAGTAAAGTAAACAAAGTAGAATGCTGCAATGGTGGAAAACAACCTCGAGCTTTATTTTCGACCATGAACTATGCCCAATAACAATTCACTTGAACAAAGATTATGTACAATTGCTTAACACCACACTGTGGGCATTCACTATCTTGCTAAGTGTAAAATCAAGAAAATAAACTACAAGAATTTGCCTAAGTGTTGAACCAAAGTTGTTTGTTTGGCACAAGAGTGGATTGGTATTTATAGTGAAGACCAAGACCCACTACATCATATATACGATGACATAAGTAGAGCTACAATATCATAGATACGATATTGTATCTTTGACTTTATACGTTTTTATCAATGGCTTTCCATTCAATTTGTAGGTATTCCACATGCTTCACTTTTGCATTCCATTTAATTTTTGGAACTATGATCGTAGCCTCCATTGGAGCATGCTTTTATTTGTGTCCCCAAACAAAAAGCTCACCTTTGATGTCCTGTTAAATAATAGTCTTGTTCTTATCCTTCTTTTGCATGAATGTGAATCTTTGAAATTACTTCCAACAAACATCTTTATCAAAACAAAACTCAATTTAGTATAAAAATATCTCAACATTGCAATGATAATTTGGAGGGTTATTAGTGGTAGTTATTTTATGAAACAAGTCTTGTATCAATAATATAGATAGTAATTTGTTTTTTCTATAACGAGCTACTTCTAGTGTTTATTTGTTAATGAATTAAACTTTATGTTGAGATGAAAAGTTGTATTCAAGATATTTCTTAAGTATATTCAATTAGTGTATTTAGGTGGCACATCTTAGCATACCCATTAGCTTTGCACTCTAATCCATTGTTGCATTTAACTACTTTTGTTGGCCATGTGTTTTTTCATGTTTTATTTTTTGAAATGTTTAACTACATGTTATTTAATACAAGGATCATCATCTGGAGTAATAGTTTTCATCTCGCTAAGTAGGTCTCAACAGGGTTGGTAGATAAGTGAAAACCCAACTTCTTTGATTACTTGTGCCTAGGCTCGAACCCAAGCCTTGGAATTGAGAAACAAGCACTTTACCAATTATTTAATTACATCATATTTAATACTTTGCTTAAGTACATCCAATTGTTACACTCTAATGATATATACTTACTAAATAGTTCTAATTAGGATTAACCTTGCACTTATTGTTTATAAACCATATACCCTAACAAATATACCATGTGTAACAAAATTGAATGAAAATAGAATGGTCATCAAAATGCACAAAATCAATTCCAAGTGAAACTTAAAATTTATGCAAACCACAAATGCTGAATATGAAATGCATATATATATATCACACAGAAATTTTGCGAGAAACAAGTAACTTAAAAAATGACATTAAAGATAGCTTGCTTTACTGTATTGTCTCTATATGTGGCCTTCCAACTCTTCCCTCAAATCATCCTTGATTCGCTCAATGTTACACTGACCCGTCTCTCGCAGCGTGCGCAGCTTCTCTTTCCAACCGTCAGCTTCCTCCAATTTCTCGCAATCAAATAAATAGAAATATGACAAACGTGGCATGGCTCCAGTCTCCAACTTGGGCAGCGTCCGCAACTCATTCAGCCCGGTGATGTCAAGAGTGGTGAGACTGGGAAATGCCCCTCTTCTTCCGAACTCTGCAGGCAGATTCTTGCACCTTCTGTTGTATAGCAGCCTCAATGTCTTAAGCTGAGCAAGATGACTAATCGTGCCGCAAGAGAGCGAAGGGGGCTAAGGCCCACATACTGAGGTGGTGGTGCACTGGGAAAGTTTATGCGCTTTAGCCACAGCACGCTGAGGTTATTAAGCTGATGAAGCCATTCATCAGGAATACTCATTATCGTTCCTCCTCCTCCCCTGCCTCTCATTGCTGCTTCTAAACGTAAATGCCAGACACTGCACGGCGGGGTTTTACCGTCCTCAAATTCCTCAACATGAAGCCAAACATGCTCAAGCTGTCTCAATTGAGAAGAAAAAGAATCCCATGACCACAATTCCTGCTTATTAGTATCACTATTGCCACGGCTACTGTTGCTACTGTTCTTTCCACCACTCTTGATTTTTATTCGAATGTTCTCCAACTTCCGTAGCCGCGGCATAGGCACCACCGTGGCATTATTCCAAATTGCATAACCACAAGTGAAAGTATCAAGGCATTGCAACTCTTCTATCCACACCGGCACATCTCCCTCAATGGCTGTGTCGAGGAACTCCAAAGATGTTAGATGTTCTGGTAACTGCCTAATGTCTGTTCCCCGTATATCCAGGAACTTCAACAGCCTCGTATTCTTTAAACAATTTATTGGTAATCTCTCAATTCTTCGGTTGCATGACAAGTCTAGCACTCTTAAATTGCATGCATTTGCTAAAAATTGGGACGGAATCTCAGTCAGACTTGCATCCGCTGTCAAACGCAGAGTGCGAGCAGAGCGCGGACAGGAGACACTTGTCACAGCAGGAGCGAGAGGCACCTTTGCGAATGATATTCTTCTGCAAATTCTTTGCTTGTCCAGCAAAGCGTCCTTCAGCGCTTCCATTTCAAACACTCCTCCGCTTTGTTGGGCTATGTCAACAGCCAGATCGTGTACAACATCACGCATCCTTACCCATGACCGTTGTGGATCATCATCATGATAAATTTGAAACTGCAACAGAGATCTGTGCCAAAGGTGCATCAGGATACTCATACCCTGCTTTCTGTTTTCCACAAGTCTTTCAGCTTTCCACATTGCAACTAAACTCTCTGCCCGGATTTCTTCGTCTTCGGCCAATACACCCAAAAATTCGAAACAGAGTTTGTCTCTGTAATCCAAAACGTTGTAACTTAGTCTGAAAGCACCAATGGTCACAACCTGGGGATCATCTGGCCTTAGACTGTGTGATGAAGATGTATCCATCATCTGCTGCAAAATGGAGCACCATTCATCCACATTCTTGAACTTCAAAGCACCTGCAACTGCAACAATAGCCAGAGGTAACCCATCACATCGTCTCAAAACTTTATCAAACAATGATCCCAGCTTTCCAGCAGTCATCAGAGCCTCTGAATGTGAAGGTAGATGCTTCAGCAGCAACTCTCTGCTTCTCTCTGTAGACAGTGATGGCATATCATAGATTTTGGCTCCTAACTGGCAAGCTACCTCACCATCTCTGGTTGAAACTAGAGTTCTTGAGCCACTGTGCTCAGGCAATCCTATTTTTCTCAGTTTCTCCAACACATTTTGGCAGTGGTTTCTTTGGGTTTGAGATAAAGCCCACATATCATCAAACACTACCACATAGTTCTGATTTTTTAGCTTTTCATGTATTTTGGTAGCAAGAAAGGGTTGACTGCCCTCACGATTTTGAATGTCGAGAGTCGCTGGCACATCTCTCTGCAATTTTTCTATGGTGAACTTTTGTGAAAGACATAGCCAAATACACTTTTCATACCTTGAACTTGATTCCAAAGATTTAAACACGTGTTTGAGCAGCCGTGTTTTACCACTACCGCCCATTCCCACCATGGCCACTACTCTATGCTGATCAATTAAAGACAAAATTTCATTCTTCTTGGGTTCAATATCTACAGAAGTACTTTCATCATCTAAAAACTTCGCCTCCAACGGCAACTCTGCAACCTCATCATCAGCCGATGAAGCATTTATAACATACTCATTTTGCTGAATACCATACTCATTTCCTTGGTTTGTTAAATGATTCAATCTATTATTGACCTCCTTGATCTGTTTTCCTATCTTACGATGAAATACTAACTGCCTGACAATTTTCCTTAACCATGAAAAAGGAACACAGAAGATACAAGAAGAAATACCTTTTCCCTGATTCTCATGATTGTCAAGGCCATCATTTTCCAACGGCAGTGAACAGATTTCGAAAAGATCCTCTGCATCCATTACAGCATTGCGAAGGTCCGTTATCCATCTTTGAAAAAGCTTCCACTTAGGTGCATGAAGGATCTTGTCAGATGCATCTTCAAGGTACAACTGCAGGTACTCGAGCCTCTGATTCAAATCACCAAAATCCGCAGAAAAATTAAATATAAGAGATGCTTCATCACCGATCTTCTCCCCGATTTTGTTAAGGATGCCTTTTATGGAACTTTTGATTCCGGCCACGGCTACTTCCATATTTTTGGAAAAGGCAAACCTTGCGGACTAGCAACCTAAGCACCAATAATCACTACAATCACAGAACACAGAACCTCCTGGAGCATCAGATGAGCACACGGCAATGGAGGCAGGCATTCAATTTGCAGGGTGCTTCTTTTTATAATTAAAAAGGGTATGTTTGTAAAGTACCTTTAATAGGAATGGTTCAACTCAAAAGTTACCCTTCGTGCCTCGGGTTAGAAGGGGCAAAGCCTACAAGACGGTGGTAGGTAAAATAAATTTAAATTATTAAAATTAATGCTTTAACTTGTTTAACGCATATATTTTAGTAGTGTAAAGGAGTAGAGACCACGTAGAGATGGCCTGCTAAGATTTAGTTTATATTAATGCTAAATTATGTATTTATTAAAATAAACACTTTCAAGGACAAAAAACGATGGTAACCAAACACCTTTCAAATGAAAAATAATGCAACATTTTTTTTTTTTTGGTTTCTAGATCTATCTCAAGGTTAAGTGTTAGTGCAGTATTGATAAGGACTTGGTCACATGCTATAGGTTTTTGGTTGGTATGGTTAACCATGGTTATTTGACTTGTCAAGCCATACACCTTCCACACAACTTATTATTGTCTCTTTTATAAAACCATGATCTTTGGTAATTAATTTTACTGTCTCTTTTATAATACCATAGTCTTTAATAATTAATTTTAGGGCTATTTAAAATTAAATGCCAAAAAACAGATGAATCATGACTATTTGATTACACATGAATCATGGCTATTTGATTACAATAAATTTTAGCCATATCATGATCCAACAACCTTAACATGTGACTTGGCCGTGAAATTTGCAAAAGCCGCGGAGTCCCATTAATCATGTCATAGAGCCATCAAATTTAAAAAAGCACCAGGTGTCCCATAAATGACATTATTGAGTCGTGAAATTTGAAAAAGCACGTCATTAAGTGGCAAATTTGCAAAAACACTAGCGGGCACGTCAATGAGTTGTAATGCAATGCAGTAAAAGTGGAATGCGTCTTCGCTAAATTGTCTGGACAGCAAAGCCGTGTCTGAGTTGTTGCCGCACCGTAGCGGTCGTTACTCTTATTATCAATCTAAGGCATCATCCGAGCCGCGTGCTGTATAAATAATGCAGGAATATAGGTAATTTTGTCGTTCATTAACTATTGAAAACTTTTAGCAATTAGAGATGCAAGCAAGAGAATACAAACAAAATTATGTAGTTTTCTTACTTGTTATCTAGGTTCATGAACCATGTTACATCGTGCCAAGAGAAATAAAAAATTATGTAGCTTTCTTGCTTGTTATCTAGGTTCATGAACCATGTTACATCGTGGCAAGAGAAATACAAACAAAATTATGTAGTTTTCTTGGTTGTTATTTAGGTTCATGAACTATGTTACATGAGTAGAAGTAATACAAAGAAAGAGGAACTTGTAAAAAATGTAGCATGTAGCCTTTATAAAAGGTTACTTAGGGCATCTTTTTGTTCTAGTGTACATGGGTATAGATAATGCTTATGTTGATGAACTAGGGAATCTTGGAAATTTTGTGAAAAGTAGAATTAGAGAACTTCATAAGAAAGATATAGGGTATCTTGAATGTGGATTTTGAAAGACCATTTGAAAATTTGCCTATTTTGATTAGGAGTTTTCATCATCAACAATAACTTTAATATCTTTTTGTAAACATCAATAGGTCAATAGTAGTTAAAGTGAAAGTGTTATATAATATATTTTAAATAATAGATCAATAGTACATAAAGTGCAAATATTATATAATATATCTTTAATAAATTTGACCTTTTTAGTATTACTAAGACATGGGAAACTAAAAACTTTACAAAATTTTTTATTTTAAATTTTTCTGTTTATCTTTTCCTTATAAAAGAAATACACATTTTTGAAGACCATTTGGAGGTTTGATCATTTTGATTCAAAAATCTCTTCATAAGAAAGTTCAAATAAAAATGATAGATCAATATAGTCAGTATATTTGGCTAAAAATATTACAAAAAATTTATTTTTATTCTTAGCTTGTCGCCACTTTACACATAGAGAAGCTACTCTCTATGAACAACAAGGTTTATGACAACATTTTCCCTCCTAGTCCATTAATGTAGATATTGCTAGTTTTACTTCTAGATAAAAAAATTTTCTTTGGGGGTGAATTTAATACTAGAATTAGTTTTGATCATTGATGAGTGGCAAGGTACCCCTACACTCAACCATATGAATACGAGCATTTCACATGCGATTCGGTCGAACTCCGTAGATGGACTAGTTGTGGCATCCAGACAGTTATCCTTAGGTCACAGTTCGCTGTCTTCCCACCTGGACTAGTATTGTATTTGCCACGTATGATTTAGTCCATATGAGGTGTATGATATTTTCCTAATTCTAACGCTACTCCTGAAGGTAGTGGAATGTAAGATTAACTAAGCTAAGCTAGGAGGAAAAGGTAAGGAAATCTAATCTAGCCTAAGTGCGACGAGCAACCGATTCCTTGATCAACCGTACACATCTTGGACCTCGTGCATGACTACCACTGGGATTACCAAGCACAGATCCTAGGTACGCCACT
>MNCI01004706.1:113481-125171 GCA_015680685.1 Gnetum montanum
GAAGTTCTCATTTTTAAAATTTACTAGGTTAACAACCATATCATCCATTAGATTACATCAATCAAAGAATATGTACATAAATAAAAGGCCTCACTGTATGCAAGAAGGTAAGAAGAAGTTATCAAATTTGAACTCTTTAAGTCCTCCCAATAAGTAGGAAAAATTGTTAAAATTATGACCGAAGTCAGGCCGACATCTCAAATTGGCTAATAATTTTCATATGTTAGCAAAAATGCTAACGCTTTTGCATTTTATTAAAATGCATATTGCAAATGAAAAAGCAGTCACAATCGTAACAACTGAATACATTTACTCCATGGTAACTACTGAATTTCAAAGCACAGTCATAGAAATGATAAAACCTACACAAAATATACAATGAGATAAAGAGAAAATGAACTTAAAAATGTTCCTTTACATTGAAAAAGGATGTAACAAAAGAATATTACTCAAGATAGTAATAGAAAATTACAATTTTAGAATTCCTTGCCACTCTAGAAAGTATTAAAAAAAGAACAGAACCAAACTTTGGAATGTTTTTGCATTAGGAATGCAAATGTATAGGAAGGCATGCTAAGTACTGATGACAAAAGAGCTCAGCTTGAAGTACTGATGAAAATTGCACAAATCATCAAAATGTAATGTTCAACACATTACAATTCACTATAAAAAATTAACAAAAACACATAAAAATACTGGTAGAAAGTTTGTTTCTAGAAAGAGATTCCAATAACCAAAGGCTATTGTTGACACAAAAACTTTAGAAGACCCTTCCCCTTAGGTTGCAGCTTCAACTGTAGCCATTACTTTATTTCCTCAAATGCCTCTGGCTCTACCCCTCATCCTACCCCTACCTACAAAATTTTATGCTTAAAACATACATTTAAACAAAGTTACTCAAGAAACATATTGGCCTAATTCATATATAAATTTTATCCAAAAAAAAAGAAACCTAAATGAAGGGATCTTTTAGCTATTATAACAAAAATTGTATTATGATTGTCGATAATGTGTGCATGTTGTGGCCTTCGGTGTTAAGCAAGGATGCAGCAAGGGCTGACTAGCCTACTGCCTTATTGTTGCCTTGGCTAAAGAAGCGCATGCCGATGAGCTTGTTATTACAGCTAAAGCATGGGCCACCATCATAGGTGCCTTTCTAGCGCTTTAGCAGATCTTCGAAGCTGGAGTCATTGAAGCTGATTCGGTTGGGCCAGGTGGCCTACAACAGTAGTTGCAGATGGAGACAAAGATTAAATGGAAATGGAATTCTCATTCCCATTCTGCATTTGGTTGTGTTTGGCCTTTTTATGTGTGGAGTGGGAATATGAAAAGCTATGGCTCTTTGGTTCACATTCTACGCAATGGGAATACGAAAAGGTGTGGCTCTTTGGTTTATCTTTTTTCCCATTTCATGGGATCTTACGTGGTGTGTGACGTGGAGGGAAAAAATGCACTCCCCCCACCCCTCCTATCCTACAAGACGAGTTGGCCTCTCGGCCAAAATAAATCAGAAAACTTATCAACGTTATTGTTACAAGCCATCAGGGATAAAATTTGAAGGGCTCCCCTTACTTCCACGTGGAGAATGATTTTGAAGCTATCCTTTTTGAATGTAAAGTGATTTTTAAGTTACCTTCTGGGCAAATTTTTGTCCTTCTTTTCAATGATAGACCTTAACATTTAAAAGCATAATTGACAAAACATTCTAATTTATTGAGTAATAAACAACTAAATAGGAACTTTATACATATTTTAGCTTTAAAATACAACAAATATTAAATATAGATTAACTAATTAATTCATTATACAAAGTATTTTAATTTGCAATAAAGAAATTCATATAATTGTTAATTATTATTATTGCAATACTAATGTAACAAAAATTGTGATCAAATGTGCTGGATTATATCATAATAAGAATTTCTTGCCATTTCATACATGCTCAAAAAACTTTGCAATGGATATAAAATTTTTGGAAAAAATAATCACAAGAGTCAAGACTTTGTATAGTTTTGACATATATATCTTTTAGATTTCCACCATCCAACTTTATCTTTTTAATTTTCACTTCCAGTTTCATCTTGTAAAATCACTTTTTCAATAACCTTCAATGGTGCATTTACTAAAGAAGGATAAAATTTAGAAAACCACTTAGAATTCATTAAATATTCACAAATTTTAAAAACATTTAATATTAATATTTAACATTAATAAAAAAAGGTACCATTGTTAAATATTAAAAAATTATCATGTTTTCAAAATTCAAAATTTCACAAAGGCTTTATTGATTCAATGACCAAAATTTCAAAAGTGTAATGGAAGCATATGATCAAAATTTTATTCCTAAAATATTAATATAATTAATTTAAGTACATGAAATTAATCTAATCTAACATAAGCCTATAGTATCCATTCTTGACTTTCCATATGCATCCTAAACATGCCATAACATTGTTGAGTTACTAAGTATTCATTGTTGGGGATACCAAGTAATCTACTGCTGGGATTACCAAGCATTAATACATTTATGCTTGAAGCTTGAAGTCAGTTGTACTTATGCGAATTGCTTATGCATTATATGATAAAGTATTTAAGTAAGTGCATAGAAAGTAAAGGAATACTTAAAGTAAATTCTAATAAAAGAAATTCAAATGTTGAACCAAGTGCTGCAATGGATAGAATAAATCTCAATGTTATTGTTTCCATGCCAATGTGTCGAGGTACATTAAGCATGTGTACAAAATTCCATACAATTCACTCCATATATACTATAGGAACTCGATGGGAGAATTCTAACTTTCATGAGATAAAAATACATGAGTTCATCTAGCTACTTAATCAAATGCTGTCATAAATGAAATGGGTACATGCATTTATGAGATTTGCATCAATGCATTAGTGTTGATGAAGCTAGGGCTACATCAACGATGTCACGTCAATGCAACCCCATGACTTGATGTTCATCATACCCCCACAACTAACTAAAAAAATTGGCTTCAAGTTAACAAAATTGAGATCAAGTTATTTACAAAATTGGAGTCATACGAAATTGATTAACTAATTGAATCGAGTGTCACATTACAAAACTCATTTGAGTGATTAGAATTTGATACTTTAACAAAATTAAATACATTTTAAAAATTTGCTTAAGATGATATGTACAAAAGTGTTCCAACATATTTTCTTTTAGTGGTTCCAGGAGGTGATGGCTCTTATGGCTCCTGTGATGGTCCTTCATGGCTACCCTACTACAACTATTGCTACTTCAAATAACTTGAATGCATCCAAAAGTGCCTTCATCTTTTTCTTCTTGCTCCTATGATCATTAATCATTTATGCTACTTTCATGTTCAATTTGTGATGACTTCTCTCAATGGTTGATCTTGAGGATTTTTTGTAGGGGAATTATTTTTGGTAAGGAATAATCTAAAGAAAAATATTAATGTCTTTCAAATTCTATAGACTATGAAGAATTCCAAAGCTTTTGATTTTGTTTTACTTGATGATTTATATATATCATTGTCAAAAGATATCACTTCAAAATATATATTTCTATAGATTATTGGATTTATTCATCCAAATAAGGGTTTTCACAATAGTGATTTAAACTATCCTTGAATGTTGTGAAATTAACGTTTGCATGCTCACTATTTTTCTAAATCTTTTTTACTTATTGAACTAACCAATTCTAAAATGGTTAAGAAATCATTGAATCTTAAATTTTTTATGAATGAGTGTTATACTTTTATTACTTAAGAATGGAAAATGGATTTTGATCTTTATTCTTATGATGACTTAAATTTTTATTTTCTGGATTGAATTAGAATATCTTCCTCTTATTTTTAAAAGTGTAGAAAGTGAAATTGTTGGCAACATTGGTATAACCTTGAAAAAAAAGTCAAAAACATTACTAGATGATGTGTAACACACATGTTATTTTATAGAGATTGATTTACAATGGATGAAGATAGAATTAAAACTCAAGGTTAATAATCAATATTTTTCCTAGAAAATTACATACTATAATTAGTAAGGATGTTGCAACTATTATCATCGTGAAGGATAAATTATTAGAATTTTTCCTATTCTTAATAAAAAATTATTTGTGAGGAAAATAAAAAAAAATTAGAAAAGGCAAAAAATGGTAGTTTTTAGCAAGTATAAATAAAATCTTCTACAACAAGTTCTTACCCTTTTACTAATCCTTTTAATTATAAATGTGCCAATAAATTCTTGATACCTAAAGAGAATTTCTCTTTATAAAAAAGAAAATTTTTAACAGGGACTAGCTATAAAAATATTGTTGCAAATGAATTTCTTTCAGTACAACATAAAAAGGAGAGGCATTTCTATACTCTTTTTAATTTAATAACCCCAAAGGTATCTCTTCTCTCTCTACTACTACTACTATTTTAAATATTTTTTTTATTGGATAATGCTTCTTCACTTATTAGCAAAATGAATTATGAGATAAATGTTAATCTTGAAAATTAAGGATGGGGCCCTCCTTCCTTACATCTTAATGCTAGTTTTATCATGGAATGTTTAGGATGTTTCTGATAGATCACAAGCTAAGATTGCTAGGAAGTATCCTTCAAATGAGCATTTATCTTCATATTTTTTTGTGTGCAAAAAATTAAGATTTTAGTACATGATATTAGTTTTGCTAGTAAATACATTTTTAAAAAATGCATAATCCTTTTTGCTACTCATGAAGTTAATAAAAGAGGTATTGCTATTCTTGTTAATAAAAATTAGACTAGAAAATTTTTGAATTTTGATTTTGACAACCTTGGAAGAGTTGTTTAGATTACTTGTCATACTGAAAAAGGTGAACTTGAATTCTATAATATTTATGCTCCTAATAATTCAAAAGATTGATAAGATATTTCAAAAGAACTTCTATCTCTACCTAATGTTCCTTGGATTATTGGAAGTAATTTCAATATAGTTGAAAGTCATTTAGATAAACTTGGTGGTCTTTCTCCTAATATGTGTTCTCAAGAAATAGAAGATTGATGTAATTTTAATAGTTCTTTATTCTCATCTCATTCAAATGAGAAGCATTATACTTCATGTAATTATAAATAAAAAAAATTATAGACTTTATTGTCAACTTGATAGATTTTACATCTCTAATGTTTCCTTTTGGAAGTCTACAAGGATAGTAGAAGTGCATACAGGTGCTACTTTGTCATATCATTTTCCTATTAGTAGTTTTCTCTCTAAAATTAATTCTTCATCCTTTCAAAAGCATAAGCTTTATCATATAAATGATAATATGTTCATAGGACTGAGTGTGAAAAATATTTTTGTCTTTATAGAATGTAGAAAAAACACCTATTGTTGATATTGGTTGAATTGACTCATGCTAGCACACTACTTGTAGAGTTAAAAATTATGCTAGATGGTTTGGAAAGAAATTTACTAAGTGTAAGCGTCAAGTTGAAAAAGATCTTGTAGAAATTGTAAAGCATATTCAAATTCTTTTAGATTAGAATCCCTTTGATTTTGAAACTAAAAAAGCCTTAGTTAAAGCTGGTTACACTAAACAATTTTGGGATGTTTTTGAAGATAAAAGTGCTCTTAGTAAAAGTTATATGGGTTGGCTTAAAATTGAAGATAAATCTTGCATGAAATTTTTTAAATTTCTAAAAGGAAAGAATCAAGCACCTAAATTGAAATCAATATATATAAATGACTCCATCATTAAAGATCTTTAGACTATTAATAGTTTTTTAGCAACTTATTTTTCTTCTATTTTTTCTTCTAAAAGTTGTAGCAAAGAATCCTTTGAGGCCTTTAGTATGCATATTCCTCATATTATAATAAAAGTGCATTGAAGTATTCTTGAAGAAAAAATTATAGTGGAAGAAATCAAAGAATATGCCTATAGTTTAGTAGATGGTAAAGCTCCAAGTTTTGATGGGTTTTGAATTAAATTTTTTAAGAAGCATTGGAATATCATTGGAAATAATCTATTTCATGTTTTCTAAGAAGCCACTAAAATAGTTTCTCTTAGTAAAAATTTTACTAAAGATGTGATTTATCTTCTTCCTAAGAATGAAGATCTTCAACATATTGGTATTTAGAGGTCTAATATTTTTTCTTAATAATACAGATAAATTCATGTTTTACTGAATTTAGAAGATGATTGAAGATACCATCATAACTGAGCAAACTAGTTTTCTTAAAGGTAGGCATATCTTAAATAATGTTATTGCAACTTGGAAGGAAATGTAGTAGGCTTCTAATAATAACCAAGACATTACTTTTATTAAATTATATTATGTGAAAGCTTATGATATGGTTGAATAAAATTTCATTATTTCTTATCTCTATACATTGGGATTTGGTTATTATTTTATTCATCTTGTTTATACCCTACTCATTGGTGCTAATGCTCAAGTTGCTACTACTTTTGAATTAATTTCCTCATTTTCTCATCAATGTTGAGTTCATCAAGGTTATCCTCTAGCTTCCTATATTTTCATTATTACTACAAACTTTCTTTCACATAATCTAAATTATGATATACAAAGAAATATCATGAAGGGAATTTTAATTGATGATTAAGGTATACATTTCTTAACATGTACGTCATACATGATTCACTTTTTATGATCAATAATTCTCTGCAACTTATCAATACGTTTTAGCTAGAGTGGAGGATTACTACATGTTATTTGGCTCTTGGATCAATTGACAAAAGTCTACTATTTATTGTAATGACAGTATTCATAGTGGATTACTCTCAAGCCTTGGAAAATCTTGAAAAAAGATTTCGTCTTCAAAATTTTAGGAATATCTTTTTCTTTTGAGCCTAATCTTATTATTTTGTAGAATTATGTGTTTCATAAAATTGAAAAGAAGCTTGATAAATGAAAAGAAAAAAAGTACAAACTTACTAGAAAATTTTTAGTTATTAAAAAATGCTTTAATCAACTCATATTTATTACTCCAATTATTGGGCTCATTCTAAACCTTCTTCTGATAGAATTGATCGTATTATCTACCAGTTTCTTTGGAATGCTAAGCAATATATAAATGGTTTTTGTAAACTTTCTTGGGATGTTTGCACTAGTAGCAAGAAAGATGAAGGACTTGGACTCATTAATTAGCATAACCAAGGTATTTCTCTTACAGTAAAATGGATTGTAAAGTGCATTAATGGAGATGATGTTTGGATGCTCTTATTAAGAAACAAACTTATGCAAGGAAAACCTAAGAATGATAATAGTTGATCTTCTAATAACTTTCTTCATTATCTCTTTTTCCCTCAGGTCATTTCTATTCTTGGTTCTCCAATTCTTTAAAAAAAAATTAAAATACATGGTGCAATCTTAGTAAATATTGGAATTATAATCATATTATAATTCTAGAAGATATACTTAAGCAAATTAGCCCATGGTATCTTTCTTTTAATGAAATATCTTGGGCTCTTAATGCATCTAGATTGTGTACCACTTGGAGCAAATTTGGTATCATTGCAGTTTCTTGTCTATGTATGCATGATAGATGAATTACTTTGAATAAAGAATCTAGCCTCTATAGTTTAAATAGAATGAGAAAAACGAATTTTGAAAAACTAATGTCCAATCTTGACAATTTATTTAAAGTTGATAATAGTCTACATCTCGCTTTTCTAGATATTTTTTGGAAATATGATAGATATGTTCATTTTAATTTGAAAGTTTCTTACAAGATTATTATAAAGAATGATTTTATTCATAATAAATTCAACAAGGCTTGGAAAATGCAATTATCATCACACTTTTGGATGAAGAAAATGAAAGATATTTGGAGATGTCACAACCTAGAAATTTACATAAATTTAGTTATTTAATTCAATGCATATAATAAATTCGTTAATATTGTAATATGTGTTATTATTATTGTTGTTGTTGTTGTTAGTTTCTTACATAAGTGAATGCAATTTGCTTGCTGGAATATTTTGTTAAAAATTTGTATTCTTTATTTTACTGCTATTGTAGCTTGGTAATAGATCTTCTAAATATTTTATCATTAAATGTTGAAATCCAATTACCTTAGGAAGTTTTTCGTTTTATTAGTTATCATTCCTTTACAAGTATTTGATTATACATATTCTTTAGGTACATTTAGTGATGTATATTCAATCTTTATCATGCACATTCAGTTATGCACATTTTTGCTTTATTATGCACATCTAGTTATGCATCTTTTATTTTTATTATACACATGTAATTATATAATACTTTGTTCATGGAGAAATTTTGAACCTTGATCCAACCAAAAATATATATACTCCTTATTACCTTTTATCTTTCAACTAAGATTTAGAGCTCATTTTTAATCATACTTTAATGTTGCATAAATAATATTTGTTAAGGAAGTGAAACACTGCCAAATTTGGGCAATAGCACTGCAATGACAAATTTGTCTAAGTGTCAACTCAAGGCAAAATTTTCTAGGTGTTTATTCCATGACCCCATTACTAAGGCTACACTCTAGAGCGTAGCCAACATAACATGCAACACAACTAGATTTGCAAAATTTTCTAAGTGTCAAGCAATAGCTGCAAATATTTTTCTAAGTGCCTTGCTATGCTTACATCCCTCTTGCTACGCTCTCTAGCGTAGCAAGTGTAGTAGCACTCTGGTGGCCAGTTTGCATGTTTCAAGCCAGAAGTTGTTAAGCTAGCTTAGCATGTAATAGGCATTTGGTAGATTTTCTAACTCTTGAAGCTACCCCTCCTGCTACACTCTCGAGCATAGCTAGCATAGCAAGAACAAGGACTACAATTTTTTCCATATTGTTCTAAGTGTTTGTGCTACGCTTTGTCCCATCCTACTATGCTCTCTAGCATAGCAAATGTAGCAAGACTAGACTTCAATTTTTGCAAGAATTTCCTAACTGCTATGCTATGGTCCAAAGCATATCTAGCTTAATTGCTATCCTACTACACTTGTTTGCATACCGCGTACCTCCACAAAGCTCATTTGTAATTGCTATGCTTCTCATCTGGGGCAGTATCATCCTCTCTTTCTCTCAAATTCTATTGCATTTTGAGCATTTCTTTGACATTCAGCACCACATTCACACTTTTTTTGTTGTTTTATATTCTTTTTGCACACTTGCACCATCGTTCCCATGTCGCAAGACCCTATTATGCTTAGGCCTAGTTAGCCTCGATACTACCAAGAACACTATTAGTGCTCGCAGTTTGGCTAACCATGTCATTTCCTGGTTGAACCCATCACCTCGATTGTAACCAGCAAAGTCCATCTTTGATTGACAAGATTGTTTAGGGCACTTTGCCTCTGTTTCCTAGCAAAGGCCCTCGTACAAAGGAAGGGTCAAGGCTATGCACCCGTAAACCCCTTGGTGTTCTAGTCATTGATGTTTTCAATTAGCATAGTTTTTTAACACTAGAAGGAGGGCTCGCCATGTCCTTCTGCATTCAATGGTAGTCCCACGTGCTCTCTACACCTCCATTACTAACTTCAAACTAGAATAGATGTGACACCCTTGTAGTTGTGTATGATTTGGTTGGTGTAGATTGGTCCTAGTTATCAGTTCCCCTAGAACCGTGTAGGGTAGAAGCTAAAGTGTATCTTTTGCACTTAGGCCCTAAACTCTATGTGCTAAGAAGAGCATAGCTTGCTCTCAACATAGGAGTGTAGCAGGCTATAGCATAACAAGTGTAGCACTAGAGTTAGACACTTTTTCTAGTAGCACTTTCAGACTTAGCTATCACTTTAGCATTTCTATGCTTAGCCATTTTTAGCATTTTCTATACTTAACTATTTCTTTTCCAATGTTGCACCTTTTGCATAGTAGCATGAATCCCAAAGAGCCTTCAACCTCCACCTCAGGTGTAGTTATTGTTCAACCTATCTAGCAAGAATTCAAAATTAACATCCTTGGAATTAGGGGGTCCATCTTCATGGAAAGGCAATCCCTTAGGCTTTGTAACCAGTCTCCGAAGCACATGGTGTTCAACAAAGACAAATATAACTTCCTTTTTGTGAAGCTCTAGGTAAGCATTCCTTTATACTGCCAAGAGTTAAAGGCAAAGAGAGGTTATGAGCTCATACATTAGAATGGGAGGGACTACTTCCCACCTCTAACGATCTCATCCCCCTCATCAAGACTTTTTGGTGGATGCTTGACCAGCTCTTTCGATCGAGTGGATCAAACAAGCATGATGTAGCAACCAACTATGAGGAGCCCCTGTAGGATGGGAAAGAGGAATTTGAGGCTCATTTAGAAAGTGAGAATCCATTTTATGTCTCTTTCCTGCAACCCACCTCTAACGTCACTCCTTCATAGCCTCAGTCGTCTACCTTTTTCGAGGTAGCAACATCTCCCTAGTTACCACCTAGACTGACACTCATTGTGGCAAGCCATCAAGTGCAAACACATTAGGGTGCAGGACTATCTTTTACCCCATCATTTGTGGTTTGAACACAATCTGTGTGATCCTCTATGCTAGCATTCATGATGCCAACTTAGCCCTACATGCACACAGTGCCAATGTCTTAGCCCCATGCAAGACATGCATCACATTTCCCACTTGTCTTTGTGGCGTCCCCTATGATAGCCCAAACCACAACCATGTGGTGGGGCCTTGCTTTCAGGCCCTAGGTGCAACACACGCAACAACAGCATGTGCAACAACCTTTACAATAGTACATTCAACAAGTGTCCTACATGGTCGCACAACCTATGGTGGGGTTGTGGACCATTCCAATAGCACAACAAGCTACACAACCAATGTAGTTAACCACACCCACACCAGGCTTGGATCAAGCATTCTAGCTCATCTAGACACTCAGTGAAGAGGTCAAACTACTTAAGGCCACCTCTTATAATATGGTCCAAGTGATGTACTTCTACTGGGATGACCCCATTAGTCCCATTCTCCAATTGTTGACCTTGCCTCCTAGCACTCGACTTCCCCAGTTCACCAAATATAGTAGTGAAGGGAACCCCCACACCCATCTAGTGACCTTTCGGTCTGAATGCCTTTTGTTGCAAGCATGGTCGCATGTAATCATTTACTTACTTGCCATGTTCTTAACTAGCAAGGCACTAGACTAGTACTGCGTGCTTCCCAGGGCCTCCATATCTTTGTTGGAGGATTTGCTTAACCAATTTGTTACTCACTTCAAGTACAAATTGAAGCCTAAGGTGATCCTAGACCAACTCATGCAGATCAACCAGGGCCACTTGGAACCTGTTAAAACATTTATCCAACAATGGAGCACTGCACTTAATGAAATCAATGAGCCTATCATGGAAACTCACCTACTCGTCATTTTCAAAGGTGTAGTAAACAACTTCATTAAGTTGAAACTATACTATCTTATCCCACATTACCTGAGCCAAGCATTTGCTCAAACAAATAACATTTAGGATGTAGCAAAAGCCAATAAGGATATAGCCTACGTGGCCTACAAGAATGCACACATGAAGAAAGACAAGGAGAAGCGTAAGGAAATAACAATTATTGCAATAGTGGCCAATCAGGCCAAGTTAAGCAATGTCAAACCAATGGCTAAGTGTTGGCAACCATTTGGGACGCGACTGCCAACAAGTGTCCTCGAACAGGATTTAGGTGCCTACTGGTCTCTGGCAACACCAAGGCCCAGATACCTCCAAATAAACTGAGTAGTTAATGTGAGTATGTGTGTGTGCTGTTGCGG
>MNCI01004706.1:141753-171218 GCA_015680685.1 Gnetum montanum
CGATTTTTGAAAGAATGTATGATTTGTATGTCACGTTACAATGGGAGAGACCCCTAATAATTTGATACAAAATGAGCACAAAACAACAAGAAAACTGTGCAGACAGAGGTCCAATCTACCTCTTAGGCCAAAGCTGGGATGCAAGGAAGGTCAAGCTCTGATGTCTGCCGATCAACTGTTTCTGACCGGTAGAGCCTGCAAACTGGGCGAGACGATCTCACGATCCTTACTCTGCTTCTTTGCTTTGAGTAGGCTCTGCTCAGGACAACAATTACCAATGGAGAAAGTCGTGTCTCCCCCAAAGGAATGATCTCTCTTGCTGCTAAGGCTTAAGCTCACTGTGCTCTGTTCTTGCTGAAGGATGGCGCTGTTGACAGTTGCCAAAAGGTTGCTCTTTGTTTCTCTGCTCAAGGTGATAAGTGCTTCCTCGCTCAGAAAATGCTCTTGCCCTTTTGATTTGCCAAAAAAAGTGATAAAATGCTCTGGTGCTCAGAAAAATGCCTCTACTTCTCTGATTTTGCCCCCCCTGTACCTTTGTCAACCGAGGTATTTATAGGCTGCGACGCTCCGTGGAAAAGGCGCAACCCTGGTGACGTGTGTCCCATGTGTTTCGAGCGCTGTTGACTTGACCAATTTTGCGTCAAATTTCCTGATTACGCACAATACGCTCGTTCGCGTATTGTGCGTGTGAAGAAGAGACGCGCATTGGGCATGTTCCAACTGTCTCAGGTTACATTACGCTCATTCACGCTGTGTTGCGTGTATGAGCATAACGTAATATGGGAATAATAGAGTAAAAGCCGCTTTACGCTCTCTTACGCAGCCGCGCGTAGTGAAGTGTAAATAATGTCTAGTTTGGCGACGCGACATGCTGCGATACGCTCCGTTGCGTGATGAGTGTATGATTGAGCAGTCGCATTTTCTTAGACTTTTCTTTTGACTGTTCTGGAGCTTATTATGCTACCGTGCGTAACAAAGCGTAAACCTGTCTTTGAATGAAAGACTTAGCAATTGACACAGGAAATCGCATATCACGCTGCTTAAGCTTCTCCCTATGCTGAAGCAACTATCTTTCTGATGCCGGACTATGTCGAAACACGATCACGCTGAGCGCCATTACGCTATGTCGCGTGGCATAGCGTAATCAGCAAAAGCATAGAAAGATTAAGAATCTGCACAAGAAGTTGTGGCCTTGATGCTATGCGCCTCTTAGTGTTGCTCTGTCTTATTCCCCTCTCTGGGATGCTGAGATGCGCTCTTGCCTGAATTGCGAATCTTTGCTTGAGGCCGACTCGCGATTTTCTACGGTGTTTCAAAAGGTAGGTAGGGAAGTTACATATTCAAAAATATCTCACCTAACTTCTCTCCCAAGTAACTTGGCCAACCAATTAGGAGATTACTTGCCCAACAAGTTAGGAGGTTACTTGCCCAACAAGTTAGGTAAGTTACAATAATTTTGGATGGTTGTAACCACCATAGAGATAAAGAAGGCTACAATTGACAAGTGTCCCATGATAACCCAAATTAAATTTAATTATAAATATTATAGTTGTAACTATCATAGTAAGTTACAACTTCCATAGGAATAATAGCCAAATGTCTATTTTATTTTAAACTAAACCCCTTTGCATCATTGCATAAAAATTTATATATTTAATCATATCTATCGGGCTCAGGTGTTGTAGGCGTTGAAACTAGGGTTATAGCTTGCCGCGTTAAATTCTTGGTCGTTGTGAATGCCTTCAATGTTGCCTATATTCAGGAGCAGTCTCTGGATATGTTGCCACTGACAGCGCCTGAGCAAAGCCAAACTGAGTGCAAGATCATATGAAACGTGTGGTAGGGATGAATGGGATGGCTGATGAGGAAGTGCCCCTGCACCTGATGAACCCTATTTTGCAGCATACCAATACAAAAATACACATAATCATTACGCTGGAACTAGCTGGGCTTCATTTGCATCAACAAACTCCTGAACTTGAAAGTTTCCCCTCCTTGCAGAGCACGTTGCTAAACGAGTGAGCATTCGATGGAATCCCAATTTCCTACCAACTGGTGACGTGAATGAATTGCGCATTGAGGTCCATTAAGCAAAGGTAAATGAAAACTAAGAAAGAAAGTCACTGCGGCGGAGTAGGTCAGATGTGGAGGCAATGGTTCTAGGAACGTGACTTCGTATGTGGGCACCAGATTCCATTTGTCGAGTTCCTTCGACAAGCTGTTCTGCAAAGGTAAGGAGGACAAACCCTTGCATTTCAAAACTTCCTCATCTTCTTCAGAGATCTCATTTTCTTGCTCTGGTTGTTTTGCATTGTTTTGGTGGAGAAGAAGAACATCTGAGAGAGGTTTTCTTAGAGAAGAAGATTGAGAAATCCCAGAAGAGGAAATGCAGAGCGTTATCAGAGGAAATATGCCGCCGACTGCAACCAAGCACAGAAGAGGCAGTACGCGCACGAATCCCAACTTCTTGGTAGGCAACAACAGCGAATTACGGATTCGAAAGGGGACGACCATGATGTTTTAGAAGAACAATAAAAATAACAATAAAAGTGGCCATTTCTAGTTTCTACTGCCCAGCAATCATCAGATCTCCACACATGAAGCAAATTAGCAGAGGCTTTTTCCCAACTGTGAAGGAGGGTAATGGAGAAGAACCCACCTGCAGAAGCCTGAGCTCCTCAATCTCTGCTGCAAATCCTAGAACCAGGTTTCACATACTTGAGCTGCCAAATATCTGCAAACCTAAATCCCAAAGCCTGAGCTGAGCTGCCAAATTTGTTCAAACGCCAAACCTAAAACTAAAGATAAAAAATAAACAGCCAAATCAATCTCTGCAAAACCCAGATTCAGGCTTTAATCCTCCATTTCTACGCATGGAACTTTCAAAAGTAGAGTAAAGATGAGAAAGAATATCCTTTTCGTTGGCTTCACTCTTCAATGATGGTGGTGGTGCCGCTGCGTTGGCAATTAACTTGACCAGTTCGGCCTCTCTATTTCTCTCTCTATTTTTTGGGTTTTGGCTTGTGACTGAATGTTACTGGTACAACAACAACCTCTGATATCATCCATTTCATGGCTGGGAGTGTCCAGTATCTCTTCTGAATGCTGCCTGAAAAATGATGTCTAGTTGGATTTCGGGTATCGTCCCGGGTTTGTGTCAATTTAGGACTCCCCATTCTCTTCACAATTTGCATAAAGCCAGCCGATCCGTGTGTCTTTGAAAATTGTGCATTTTGAAAGAGGAGCAACAACCTGGTTCAGTAAGGAATCACACGCTACCGTCAATGGCGTGTTTTATGGAAACTCTGCTTGGTTAATGGTACATGGTTACGGTGAGTCGGGTCATAGACGTAAAATCATAGGGCTTGTTACATTATTTTCACCATCCCTCTTGAGTCATTTTTCCATACGCTTCCTCGGTTATTTTATTTGTCGCATTTTGTAATTTTGAGTTTTGCATTTTGCAAATTGCTGAGATTTTGATTTTTGATTATGATTTTTGATTAAGACACCTATGTGTGTTAGTCTATAGCATAGTTTTCAATTCGGATTGGACATGTCTATTCATCAACATTATCTATTCGTGATCCTAATCATGGAATAATTCGTGAATAACCAGCTTATATCTCTTTCTTTAGGATTGGCTGAGATGATTTTAACAAGTGATAGGAATCAATACCTTTTTAGATTACATCTTGCCATTTCGAATATTTGTATTGAAATATATTGGAAATCTCAATCATCTCATGTCTCTGTTCCATGAAATGGCCAAAATGTGCCAACACTAAGAAAACCAATGCCCCAGCCAACAACAAGGCAACCGGCTCTGGCATTGTGGTGACCAACCAACTTGCATTATTGATGGCTGTAGGGCAAGCTATCCTAAGGTCAGAATTTGAGTGCAAGGATTGCTTAAAGTACACACCATTACCCATCAAACCATCAGAATTGTTGGATCAACTACTTAGTGCTAGGTGCATCCAGTATAAGCAAATGTTTGAAGATCGTTGTAAGTGTCATAACTACTACTATGAGCTCCTTCGAAACCCATTAGTAGCCACACTAGATGAGCCTCTAGTCCCAAAATAGTTTAGGTTGGACCAATTTTTCCATTATCATCAATTGCCTAGCCATAACATGGAATTCTGCATGGCCTTATAGGATGATATACAATGCATGATTGACCAAGACCAACTGGTTCTTGATTCAACCAACCTAGTTCAACTAGAAAATCAAGCAATGAAGATCTACAAAGATCCTCTCAATGCAAGTGGCATAGGCTATGTCATCAATTCCATTAGCATTGATGATGACATAGGACTAGCATGAGAGCCATTTGTGGTTTGTGTACCCTATGACAACATTGGCATCTCTTCAGCATCAACTAGTCCAAGGATCCCTTTTGTAGTCAGAGAACTACCTCAGGCACCCATGACACCCTTTATAGTTAGGGCCCCGTAGCATGTTGCGGCGACTGCAGCCTAGACAGCCTTTGTTGTTAGGCTACTGTAGCATATAAACCCCTTGCTATGCCCAATGGTGGGGATTGCAACAAGCCTTGCCCACCTGAGGCCTCATCCTACATACAACACCAGGCAGTTGCGGTAGTAGCCTAGGAGGCTAAATGAGGACCTCACTGATCGAATGATGAGGGAATGCATGGCATTAGGTTTGCCTAAGCCCATCCCCTTTTTTGCTATTCCTATGGCCACATCAGCCAAAGTCACTATAGTAAGTGATTAACCAAGCACTATGACTCATAGGCAAGCAAAAAAAAAAAACAAGCACAAATCTCCTTCCCAAGAGATCCACCTTTTGGACCACATGGAGGAGATGAAGGCTAACAAGGTAATTGACGATAGTAAGGACTTTCTAGATGCATTAGCATAAGTCAAGCACACTCTTAAAAAAAAAAATAGAACCTTGAGCCTGTATGACTTGGTGATGACCTCCTCCACTTATCATGAAGCACTAGTTAACATGTTAGCCTCCATTCTTGTTAAGGAGGACATCCTAGTGGATGAACAAGCCATCCATGCCATGATGCTTCCTCTTTCACCTTAGGAATCGAGTTGAATGGCTCTGGCATTTTTTCATGATGCAATCAAGGTAGACCCTAAAAAGGGTGGAGTCCCCACTGCACCAATGTTTATAACCATCTGCGTAGGGCAATGCAAGATTTGCAGGGTGCACGTCGATGACAAGGTGGTAACCAACATCATCCCATTCCTATTCATTGACAAACTTGATATGGCTGATCAAATCTAAGTCACAAATAAAACATGCCTAAAGTCCTTTAATAGGTCACATGTTGTCATGAGGGAAATGGTCACAATAGCCTTCGTGGGAGGGGAGAAATTCCCCACCATGGCCAAATTCATTTTCACTGAGGAGATGCCTAGGTTCAATCTAATTTTGGGAAGGCCTTGGCTAGCCCAATTATGGGCCATCTCCTCACCCATTCACCAAGATATCTATCTTCTGTATGAAGGTGGAGAAGTGATCATACATGGTGACAACTCAGTCCCTCTAGCAATCAACAATGTTAACGCAGACTAAGGGTTGGAGGTGGAGTTCCCTAATGACATGCCGCCCATGGAGGACAAGAGTTAACCTTGCTTGGTAAACCCACTTGAAGAGCCAAAAGAGGTTGATACCTTGCCTGAGGAAGCTTTATGGGTAGAATTACCCTTTAGCATAAATGATGAAGGTATAGGTGAATACTGCCTCATGCTGCCTAGGCCCTATGCATCCCCTAACCCACATTAGGTTAGGAAGTGACTACATGGCTAAGGTACTCCCTTAGCACAACATGTGTTAGGTACTTTCTTGCCCTCAATTTTTTGCATGCTCTGTTAGCCCTATTAGCCTTTTTCTTGCACAGTTACATTCCACATGGTTGCTCACGTTTTGCATTATTCACTTATGCATTTACCTCTTTTTCTTATGCATTGTCATTTAGTCTTTTACATATTAACAAAACATTAAAAACATATAAAAATTATAAAACTAAAACTGCAAAAAAAGGGGGTGGGGGGCTCGAAAAGGCCTTAAACTAATGCATGACTTGAAAATTCCTTAAACTAACATGTGGCCCAAAAAGACCTTAAACTAGCCCATGCCCCACAAAGGCCTTAAACTAGTGTATGGTCTACCACGACCTAAATTTGGCAACCTGTCTCACATCGCTATGGCCTGAAAAGGCCTTAAACTAATGTATCGCCTGCCATGACCTAAAATTGGCACCTCATGACCTACCATGGTGCAAAATTGGCAATTACTTTCTTTTATTTGTGGCCTAAAATGGCTTTAAACTCGCAATCACCATGGCCTTAAATTAGCAATGGCCCTTCTTCCATGGCCTTAAACTAGCATGGGGTCCACAAGGGGCCTAATCACATCAACTAGTTACATTACCCACATTAAACAGGTAGTAAAGTAAACATGAAATTTCAAACAAAATCCTTACTACAAAAAGGCATAAATTTTAATATGTCTCTGTTAGCAAGAGTACATAACATGACCATGCAGCAAAAAATGGTCAAAGCACAAAATTGCTCAATAGCAGGGCTACATCAGGTTGGCTCAACTGGTGGTGTCTAGTGGGGGTTGAGGTTCCTCCTTGTCCTCTTCTACTGCTCCACTAGGGACTACACTATCTCCTAGTGCTTGTCTCAAAATAATGCAAAATAACAAATTAATCAGCAAGTGCAAAACTACAATATAAAGTTAATGTGCAAAGTTGATACATAAAAAGGTATAAAAGGGTAAAATAAAAACTAACCTGAGAGGGTCCTGCATTGAACTCTGGAGGCAATCTATCAAGGTCCTCATCTAACTGTCAAAGGATCTTGACCTTTCATAACCATGTCTAGTCCTCATGGTCGAGGTTAACATCCACAAGGATCTTGCCCTTGTCGATAGCGGTCCACGTAGGAGGCTACATAGAAAGGGTGGCTATAGAAGTCTCCTCTGAGGGTAGGGTAATCTCTCGCTCTGGGGAACCACTAACCATTGTATGCTAGGTGAACAACTTGTAGGCTAGAATCCTGTCAATTGCCTTAATGAACATATCAAGGTGACAAGCCTTCATAGACTTGTCTTTGAGCTACCGTAAGTAGGCATCCTGCTCCCACTTATAGTGGTGCTTATTGTTCTTCTTCATATGCCCCCATTTGCACACCTTGGTGTTGAAGCTCTTCCACTTCTCATGCTTTTGGGAGAGTAGATCCATATGTAACCTTTGCTTGATGATCTCTTGGGTAGCCTCATTCTTACCTCAGATCGCCCACAAGTACCTAGCGTAATCTATCTTTGATGTTCACTAGGTACCATTTTTCTATGCCTGAGCTAACAAGAAGTCATAATGGGACTGAAGGTCCTTATTCTTTGTGGTCAATATTGCCATTGCCTCTTGGAGCTCATGCATGTGTTTCCATAGGTGCTCATTTGAGCACCTACAAGTCCACAACTCCTTCACACTAGAAAGCACATACTTGCTCACCTCCTCATACACATGATGAGGCACTTTCTCCACCTCAGGGGGATACTCATGGATGACATCCATGTGAGCTATCCAATTTGGATCCTAGCAAAGCTTAGAGCCTGTTAACATACAACAAACAAACCAATATTAGCAAAAAGCTAAGCCATAGATTTGGTAAAGCAGTTTAAGAAAAATGACATGCATACCAAGTTCAAGATCCGCCTGTTGTATGTGGTTCACCATGTCTTTGATGATGCCTTCCATGAAGGTGAATTTAATTGGTGTCTCCACCCATGGCTTCATGCGATGGGCAAGCATCAGTGGTGGATCATTGATAGGAAGGTCTGAGGCTACAATACAAACACAATGTAATAGTTAGCAATAACTAAGCAGTTAAAGGCTTAAGAGAAAAAGGAAAAAGTCAATGATAACACAAACTACTTACCAAGCAAATCATTAGATGTCAGTGCAGGTGGATCTCCTAGCTGCACACCATTAAAGAGGTTGGTGAAGTTACCCTCAGGGTGGAACAACCCCTCTACATCAAACTATTGGAATATTTCTATGGCCTTTGGTGGCTCCTCCCTGCAAACTACTTCCTCTTCAACATGAGGAAGGGTCATGGCCATCGTGCTTGCTGTCACTACCGTTGCTTCCTTAGCAGCCCTCTTGCTTGACTCATATAGTGTAGCAATAGTAGCATAACATAATAAACCAATAATATATATATATATATATATAAGCCACATGCATCTATGATGTACATTAACCTATAACCACTGAACAAAGTGTGGGTATCTTAAGGTGGACTCTCTTGATGCCTGCTCGTCCAACTGTAGGGAAAGTCTTCTTTGTTGGGCATGGCCTCTTGATTTTTGCCTTGGAAGGCCTTACTATCTCTACAATATACTACTTTTCCCTCTTCACATCCCTAACAACCATTGTTAGATACTTTCCTGTGTTGACACGAGAATATGGTGATCATGACCTCCCTAGATGTACCTTAATTGCAACTAAATGTGACTCCTCAATCCCCTCGAGAGGGTCCTGCACATGAGTGGTGGTGAAAAAATGCTTAATCCATGGCTTGGATAGTTGCTTGTGACTTTGCACAATACAATGGCCACTGCCCATGATCACCAGGAACTCTATAAGCCTTTGCAGATAGGTTGGAAAGAATACAAAGTGGAAATGAGACCTTGCATGGATGCTATGGCAAAGCCTGATAATCTCTACCTGTAACCCAGTAGCAATAGAAGAGGCCAAGTTAAACCTGGTGCCCTCCTCTATAACCTCCCACATCATTTGTGTCTGCTCTACCCCAAGGACCTTTCCTTGGGAAAGAAACTTAGGAAAGGCGTAGGCATGAAAAAGAGGGTAAATCCTTCAAAATTCAGGCACATGTACACTCCCAAGCATGATTCCTTTATGAGATTAAGTGGTCGCTAGCCATGCCTCAATCTCCTCTCTCTAGTCTGCCTCTCGGTTGGGCTTGTCAATGATTGATAGACCCACAGAGGGAAGAACAAAGAAGTTAGCAAAGAAGACATCATTAAGGTCCAAGACTACCCTCACTCCATGCACATGAGTAACAAAGTGAATGAAATCATGGCTGAAGAAATCAACGATGGTCACCATCTTGGCCACTGGTGTGCTTGTTCTAAGGGCCAAGAAAAGGTCCATCAAACTAGCATGCATAAGCTAACCAGTCAGAGCATCTAAGGCCTAATAGCATAACCACTCTTATGCCCCCTCTACGTTGCCATACTTCATAATCATGGTGGCCTCACTATGGCTAGTGGTGACCATTGTTACCTCTCTCGAAGCAATGGTAGCAGTAACATAGGAAAATGCAACATTAGCACCATGTAATTAGCGCACGCATGAGAACAAGAAATAAGAGACAAGCCAAAATACTCACATGGAACAAACAACATGTGTGACATAGGTGGTGACACAACAAGCTCTCTGAAGATGGGCTTACTACTAGCCCATCCCTCATCAAGCCAATCATAGATTCAGCATTGCTCGAATGCCTTCAGGTATTAGGCAAGGTAGTTCTCTAAGTCCTCTCCCACCTACTCAATAACTATCTCCCAAAAGCTCAAACTAGAGGAAAACACCTCTAGCATGGTACAGATCAAAGTGAGAGCCCTTGTCTCATCGTGGAGTCCTTCATTATCAACCTTGAATTTGACATTGGACATCTATAATCAGCGGCTAGCAAATCTAACATAGCTAATGAGAATAAAATATAATGAAAAGAAATAGCACTTACCCTCCAGCACAATATATAGTCATAGGTGGGTTCTAGAAGACTGTATGCACACACATGGCAATGAAAAGGGTATTGCTCTTATTATAACAAGAGAACTCGGGCATGCTCTAGATCCTGGCTAAGGGATGAACGCTCCTAGGACCTAGTCTCGGGTCACCTACTCAATCACCACCAGTTACGGGTTGATCGGACATGAATCATAACATGTCCCAGTTTTCCCTAGCCAACAATGTCTCAGTGATGGCTCTTGCAGCCTTCATGACTAGTTGTGACCACATGATCACACTAAAGTGCTACAACAAGTAAGCTAGGAATTCACTCACTCCTAGTTGGACCCACACCACCTGATGGTCCAACTTCATGTTGGATGTATGCATATTGGGTATGGGTTGGTTGATGCAATACAGGATGCCAATGAGCTTCAGAACAACTAAGACAAGTTTTAGTAGCACCCTACAACCATAAAATAGCAAACGAATGTAGCGTTAGACCACAATCGACTACGCTCCCTGGGGAGTGTAGCCACCAGCATCCAAGACAAGTGTTAGCTATGATCCCTGGGGAGGATAGCCATGATCACTTGAGCCCCCATCATCACATCTCCTTCATTGCACTACCCACTGCCATCGCATGTCAATAACATGTGCTGGTGTACTTACCATGGTTGCAACCTAGTCAATCTCCCTAGCCCCATTCACCCCTTGCCATGGCCGCTACCCCCGTGGCCATGCTACCATCCCTTCCCTCAATCCTATGGCTTTCTCCCCATGTGTCACTATGATTCCCAACCCTCCCTTTGCCCTTGCCCTATATTGCCCCACATCACAAAATAAGCAAGCGCAGATCCCTATCCCTTGGCTATGGCCATATTAGTCATAACCCTTGCCCTAATTTGCCAATCGCCCTCACCCACACACCAACATAAGGGAAAAATAAAAGAAATAAGAGGAAGAGACAAAGAAACCCTAGCTATTCATGCCCTGGCTGTGGCCATTTCTTATCCCATTCTATGTCTTTCATGTGGCATGGTCCTAGAGAGGAAAATCCCAATTCACTACTAGGATAAAACCCTCATTTCTTTTTCCTCTCCCTCATCCCCATGTGCCATGTCCCTCAAATGTACCAAATCACTCGTAATTGATACATTGCTTCTTGTTCCATTCACTGCAAACAACCAATGTAGACAATCACAATAAAATGATGTATCAACAGAGGTAGATACCCACAATCTATGCATGCACTTTCTTCCCCCTAGTCGTGGCTACCAAGGTGGCCAGGATGGTGACGGTCACTACCAAGGCAGGCCACCCCATGACCCAAATCCCAATGTAAGAAAGAAAATCCAAAATGCAAAGAAAAATGGTACAAAATGGATAAGCATAGTGAGCATACCTGGTAGTCAATAGTGCTCTCCTCTCCTCCACCTACACCTGTAGTAGGCATTCCAAGGCTCACCTTCTCTCTTCCACATTAGCAAGTCTGAGGTGTTGACTGTCATTGTGGTGCATCATTATGGTGCTACACTCTAGTCACTACACTTCACTTGCTATACTTTAGCTATCACTTCAAAATATAGTATGCTCTGTAACTCCCCTTTTATACTTCCAAAAGTGATAGTTTTACTCTTGGTAAATTGTGCATATATACCCCCTTAGGGTAAATAAATGTGATACCTACTGCACTGGTGCTCCCACACTTAGGCAAATTTTCCTAAGTTTCTTGTGGAGCATAGCAAGAAGGGGAGAGCGTACCAGCTAGAGTTAAGAAAAATTTTTGACTTTTTTTCTAACAATCCTAGACTTAGAGAATTTCTAAGATTTTTCTGGTTGCCCAGTGAATAGCCAACCCAATCCCACGACCCAAACGCTCTTTACTTAGCTTGAACCAATGCACCTTGCATAAATCATGGTCTGCTAAGACCTTAAACTGGCAATTCATGGTCCACTAAGATCTTAAACTAGCAAACATGGCCTACGGAGACTTGAAATTGGTTCACACACTTACCTTTCTAATGTCCAGTCTTGCATGTTTAGGAAATTATTAATTACATTGCTTTTCTCATGTTTTGCATTTTAACCCTATTAAGATAGGTGTGACTTGACATCCTTTCTAGTTTTTTTTGTAGGACATGTTGTAGGATTATAGCATGAACACATACAAGTCTCTTCATTTAACTCTGGTTCTCACTAGACCTTGTGGTGACCTCATTCGATGCATCAATGCCCAATGCCTAGACCTTAATCCCATGACCTATGATGACTATGTAACATCCATAGAAGCACTACTAGATTGGCTTGACCATCTAGTTAGGGCTTTTGATCTAGATGTAGGTAATGTCACTGAGGATCCCCTCATTTAAGTCCTTGTAGTGACACTCAGAGGCAAGATAAAGACATTGAAACTTAGCTCCTTGTTAGAGCCTCAACATGTCCAAAGCATCAAAAGACACTCAATGATAACATCAAGGCATTTGCATGGTCCTACAAGGACATGCTAGGCCTAGATCCTCACATAGTGCAACATAACATCATCCTCAATCCCTACATAAAACTAGTTAAACAGAAAGCTCGTAAGGTTAGGCATGAGGTGGCATTGGTAGTCTGTGACGAAATCACCAAGCTTTACAAGGTTGGTTTCATCCAGGTCGTTGACTATGCAGATAGGGTCTCCAACATCATGGTTGTACCTAAGAAAAATGGAAACATACACATTTGCATAAACTTTTGGAACTTGAACAAGGCAATCATCAAAGATGATTTTTCATTACCTAGTATCGATTAATTGATCGATACCATAGCTGGTCATGCTTTGTTGTCCTTTAAGGATGGGTTCTCTTGTTACAACTAGATTTAAATCAACCCAAAGCACCAACTCAGTACAACCTTCATGACCCCCTAGGGTACGTTTTGCTATATAATGATGCCTTTCAGACTAAAGAATGTAGGAGCAACCTACCAATGTGCTATGATGTACATCTTCAATAACTACTTGTTAGAATTACTCAATGACTATGTTGATGACATAGCAGTTAAGTCCAAAATGGCAAACGATCATGCAAATGACTTAGACTACACACTTAAATACTGCCTTAGACATGACCTTAGGTTGAATACTAGGACATGTTTCTTTGGTATTAAGATGGGTCGCATGCTAGGTTTCATGGTATTAGAAGTAGGCATATGGATAGACCCTGATAAGGTTAAGGCCATCATCAACTTAGCACTGCCAACTAACCTTAAGAAGCTATGTGGGTTACAAAGTAGATTGCAATTCATATGTTAGTTTATTGCATAGTTGACTGACAAGCTACAACCAATGTAACATTTGCTTAAAAAGGGAGTCCACTTTGGATGGATAACTCAATGCCAAGATGCATTTGATAACCTCAAATAGGAGTTGGCTCAACTTCCAATAGTCTACCCTCCACAAGAAGATAAAACTTTTTACATCTACCTTGCAACTTTTGACATGTCCATCACTTCCCTACTCTGCCAAAAGTGAGACAATGGCTTAAAGATTCCTCTATATTACCTAACCCATGCATTAGTGGCCCATGAAGCAAAATAAAATGATGTGAAAAATAATTGCCTTGCCTTAGTATTTGCACTTAAGAAGTGGAGGCATCATCTCTTCCGCAGCTAGGTAAACATCATCTGCAAAAGCAATGTGCTCCAAGAAATCACAACGAACATCTACAAAAAGTAGTTGAATCACATGGTGGAAAGTAATAATTATAGAGTTTGACCTGCACTATATAGCGCAAGCATCAACTAAAGGTCAAGAAATAGCTGCACAACTCATGGCTTCACCAATAAACAATCAAGTAACCATAGATTCAAAATTTTTGGATGAGCATATTAGCAGTATAAGCCAAGTACCTACCAAATTTAAGGTAATTCTATACTTTGATGGTGCTTCAACTACTCAAGGGGATAGTGCCACTGCAATAATCATGTTTCCCTCTAGGGAGTTCCCATTCTTTGCTTGTCATTTTACATTTCCTTGCACTAACAATGTGGTAGAGTACGAAGGTCTCCTTAGAGGTCTTATAGCAGCTCGTGACCTAAGAATCTGAAATCTAGTGATCCAAGGTGATTTGTAGCTAGTCATAAACCAAGTCATAGAGGTTTAAGCTTGTAAAGCATAACATTTACAACTTTATTATGACTTGGCAAAGCATTTGCTCTGATGGTTTGCAACTGTAGATATCCAACACATCCCCTGCAACGAGAATGTCATTGTCAATGCATTAGCCATATTAGCCTTAAGCACTACATTCAACATGTTTTATGCCTTTCCAGCCTTAGTAATGGATTACACTGAACCTATCATGCACATAATTGACATTGCATCCATATCCACAACAAGCATAGCTCATGCACAAGAATGGTACGATGACATTAAGGTGTACCTTCAACAAGGTGAGCCTTTGCAACATTTGACCATTGCCCAAAAGGACGTAGTGCGAAAATAGTCACAATCGTACATCATTTTAGGTGATAGCAAACCATGTCACAGATCCTACAATGGCATACTATTAACTTTTTTTAATGATAGCGAAGTGCAAACGATCGTTGATCAAGTCCACAAGGGACTGTGCCAAGGCCACATAGCACCTAGGTAATGGCATCGAAAATCAAACACTTAGGCTACTATTGGCCTTACATGGAGTGTGATTTTGTTTCCAAGGTCAAGACGTGTGATTTGTGTTAACAACATGGGAACTTAATGCACGTGCCACCTACTAAACTACACACCACATAGATCATGTGGTTGTTCCAACGTTAGGGGTTGGGTATCATAGGGCCCATCATGCCTAAGTCCTCCATAGGACATAGCTTCATCATAATTACAACTAAATATTTTACTAAGTGGGTTGAATCCATTCCCTTTAGGAGGACCACATCATAGCAGGTCTTCAAATTCATCCTTAACAATACAGTGATCTGACTTGGTCACCCATAACCATAGTCACAGACAACGAGCCATAGTTTAGTAGTGCAGAAACCAAAGCCTTGTGCAAATACCTTGGCATTAAGCATTCCTTCTCATTTCCATATTACCCCTAGGTGAATGACTAGGTGGAGGCCACAAATAAGGTCATCATCAAGCTTTTGAAGAAGATGCTTAGCAAAAACAATAGACGATGGCACAAGGCATTGGTCTATGCACTATGATCCTACTGCACAACACGCAGAGCCATAACAAGTAAGATGCCATATAGCTTTGTATATGGGTCTGAAGCTATTTTGCCTCTTGAATTACAGGTCCCATTGCTCCATGTGATCCTTTTGAACTTCATCGACAAGGCTCAAAATGATGAGTTGAGAGTCATTAACCTTAACTCTATAGAAGAGGAGCGCATGTAGACACTTGATCATATCGAATGGTACCAAGAGAAGTAATGACAAAAGCACTGTCACAATTAACACCAGTGCTAGATCAATGAAGGGAACCTAGTCCTCAAGGCTATTTACAAACCCATGGATAAATTCTTAGTCAACTGGGAGGGGCCTTTCTTGGTGACCAAGGCCTATAACAATGGAGAGTTCAAGCTTATTGATCTAGATGAAAATGAGTTTGCCAATCTGACCAATCATTCGTACCTGAAACCATATTATGCCTAAGACACAATGCTGCATCAACAACAAAGTAAGGTAAGTGAGAGTTTGCTATGACTATAAATTGGCATAGAAAATCTGCTATGACTATAAACTGGCACAACAAGTTTGCTATGACTATAAATTGGCATAGCAAGTCCACTATGACTATAAATTATCATAGCGAGTCCGCTATGACTATAAACTGGCATAGAGAGTTCGCTATGACTATAAACTAGCATAGATAGTTTACTATGACTATAAACTAGCACAAATTGTCCCTAGGCTATGATGTTAAACTGGCATCCATAGCATACCTATCTACTATGATGTTAAACTAGCACAACAAGCTTGCTATGACTTTAACTAGCATAGCTTGTCCTTGCATCATGACGTTAAACTAGCACAATATCCACCATTTGCTATGATGTTAAACTAGCACACAACAGTTTGCTAGGACTATAAACTAGTGCATCATGGTCTGCTAGGACCTTAAACTAGGTTTTCGGTCTGCTAGGACCTTAAACTAGCATAGCATATAGTCTACTAGGACATTAAATTGGGTTTGCAGTTTAGCATGCATGGCTCAACATCCATAGTTCTGCAGATAAGCAAGTGCAAATACTTCCCATTCTCCATTAACCACCCACATCCCAATGGACTAGGTGGGGTGAAACATTGCAGTTCTAGAATGGATTTCACGTCATTAAGAAAATACCTCTGGAAAATTTGTAGCATCACTGCCCTTGGCATTTTTCTGATCCTTCAGAAATGTGCTCAGGCATTTTGCTAACCTTCCAAAGCTACCACCACCATCACCAGTGGTACCACCCCCAAGCTATGCCAACAGCTCACTAGCCTTAGGTGTTTCATCAATGGTTGGGGCTCTCACTATTAGCACCACCCACTAGAGTCCCAATGATATGGTGGCTCAATCATAGTACTGTCATCCTCCATCCCTCACCATATCCTGGGCTTGGAAGTGCATCTAGCATTGTAGCTCTTCACCATCCTACTAGATTTCTAAGCTCTTGTCCTTTGTGTGGAGTCTTGAGCACCTGCATCACCATCACCTTCGACCATCTTATTGGCCTCCTTAGGGTGCTCACTTCTAGTGTGGCTACTAGAGCTTTTTCTTCTAGCTCTAGCATCTGCACTGGTCTTTTTGCTTTGGCACTGCAAGCTCTTGCAACTAGTTAGCACTCATGGCACTTGCAACACCCTCGCAATAAGTAGTTTGATTTTATCTCTCATGTTGTGTGGTTTTTTTCTTATTTCCTCTACATTGTATTTGCAGGACAAAGCCCTAGAGGCAATCATTCAAAGGCATGGTTTTTTGCAACAGTAAGACACCACATTACTTTGACGTGCTTAGTTGGACTCACTAACTTGATCAAGAGTGCACATCCTTATTACCTTGCTATAGCCCACTTGCATTCTCCCCTTTACCTTACACTTCCTAGCTTTTCTTACAAGCTTCTTCGATGCATATGGCACCCTTGTTTTGGTCAACCGTAGAACCCATGATGGACGTAATGCAACCTATACCATGGGAAGCCTCTGTGAGTTGGTCAAAGCCCAAGTAGATGTAACACAACTCATCCTGGGGAGAAAAAACTTGTCCTACAGGCACGACGCAGTTGCCTCTAAGTAAATCCCATCGAGTGGCACACAGTCCACTTGATGATAACCATCTTACAACTAGCATCTCAAAAATAAAAGTGAGGTAAAACATATCCCAAAGCAAAATCTAGCAAAGCTACAATTTCACAATCAATCCAACCCCAAATTTGCAACGGCCTTCTCATAAGCACTCCAATGAGAGGCCAAGATGTCAAGGGTAACCTAGTTTGGTGCTATAGGTGAAGGCTCTCTCACAAGCACTTTGATGAGAGGACATCATTTTCATGACAAGACACCCTATTGCCATGATCATAGTTAGTTGTGCTAACTCTGCATCTTGTAGCATGATACATCATTTTCATCTCATTCCTTCCTTACTCTCCCAAGCCTATTCCCTATATCCATTACCTATAGCATAGCATTCCCTTTAGCACTCTTGAGCCTAGTGAAGCATCATTCGATCAAGTACTGACAAGAAATGTTGGTGCCATGTCTACTATGCTGTTTTGGGTTCTTTGTTGACATCTCTCGGGCCACTCTTCCAAACATCAACAAAGAGGGGCTAGTGAAACACCACCAAATTTAGGCAACAACACTGCAATGAAAAATTTGTTTAAGTGTCAACTCAATGCAAATTTTTCTAAGTGTTTGGCCCATGATCCCATTGTTGGGCCTATGCTCTAGAGTGTAGCCAGTGTAGCATGCAACACAACTAGATTTGCAAAATTTTCTTAGTGTCAAATAGCAACTACAAAAAATTTTCTAAATGCCTTGCTATGCTTACATCTCTCTTGCTACACTATCCAGTGTAGCAACACTCCAGTGGCTAGTTTGCATGTGTTAAGCTAGAAGTTGTCAAGCTAGCTTAGCATGGAACAGGCATTTGGCAGATTTTCTAACTTCTGAAGCTACCCCTCCTGCTACTCTCTTGAGGGTAGCAAGCATAGCAAGAACAAGGACTATAATTTTTGCTAGATTTTTCTAAGTGTCCATGCCATGCTCTATACCATATTGCTATGCACTCTAGCGTAGCAAGCGTAGTAACACTAGACTTTAGTTTTTGCAAGCATTGCCTAACCACTGTGCTATGCTCCAAAGCATATCTAGCGTAGCAACAAGGAATTACCTTCAAAAGCTTTTGAAGCTCAGCATAGGCCTTCATTCCAGCTCTAGCACTCCTTCAGTAAGTAGGATCAACAACTTGCACTCTTTTTGTAGACCCTCTATGTCCCAAAATTGTACCTATGCTTGATCCCACTCAAAAGTGGGGAGAACGTAGTCCTGGAGTGTAGCCTTCAAATTGCACTATTTTGCACTATTTTCAAGTACATTGCAGTCTTGGCACATGCAGTCTTAGTAGCATAGCCAGTCTGGCAGTCTCCTAGGGTCTAGTGGAGCATACTTAAGTGTAGCACTAGTTGTCCCACTGGGAGCATAGCAAAGGTCATCATAGCCCCACCTACCCCTTTACCACATGGCACTCAATTCGCACTTTGTGCCAACCCTAAGCCTATAAATACCCTCAAATTCCATACTCTAGGGGTTGCCATTTTATTCTAGTAGTGGGAATTTGAAGCATTTGGTAAGCAAATCCAAGTGGCAGTTAGCACCTCAGAGCATCATTTGGCACCTAAAGCACCTTGAGCACCCTGTACACCAAAGCGTATTAGCATCTTGATAATCCTTTTGTGTTCCACTCAGCATTGCAGCATACCGTAAGCCCACAGGACATTGCAACAGCCAACCCAATAGTCATAGATCTTGCAGTGGATGTTAGTCTTCAACTTAGAACAACCTAAAGACTCTAGCTATGTTGCTATTACACCTATCTGCACATCACATACCTTCGCAAAGCTCATTTGTAACTGCTATGCTCCCCATCTAGGGTGGTATCATCCTCTATTTCTCTCAAATTTCATAATATTTGGAGCATTTTCTTTGACATTCAACACCACATTCGCACTTTTTTTGTTGTTTTATATGCTTTTGCACAGTTGCATCATCATTCTTGTACTACAAGACCTCGCTATGCTCAGGCCTAGTTGGCCTCGATATTGCCAAGAACACCATCAACGCTTGCATTTTTGGCTAACTATGCCACCCCCTGACTACACCCACTACCCTGGTTGCAACCAACAAAGTCCCTATTCAATCAACAAGATCATCTAGGGCACTCCACCTTCATTTTCTAGCAAAGGCCCTCATGCAGAGGTGGGGTCAAGGTTGTGCACCTGTGAACCCCCCGATGTTCTAGCTGTCGACGTTTTTGGTTGCCATAAGAAGTACCATAGGATGATGTCCTGTACACAATCTAACCTTACCGATGTGTCCTGAATGTTAGAAAAATGTAATTTTTGACCCTTTATTCACTAGAATTAGAGTTATGGTTCTTGAGATATCACACTTTATAGTTTGCTAGAATATCGTAAACGTAAATGTAAATGTAAAAGCACATTCACGTGGAAAATGCATTGGTAAAATATATGAAGCATATATATATGATATGCTTATAATATAAACATATGTTATGTTTTTCTTTTCTTCCTCATGCGCATTAGGGTTTCTTCACCATCTCTTTTGTTGCTTGTCTTTCTACTACCTTATGCATCTTTACTTCTAAAACAGAAACCCTTTCTCATGCCATTTCTTCATCTAAAACGTAGATTTTGCCCAATTTCTTTTGTTCGAAATCTGTTTCTTTGATTTCTAAACACTTACCAAGCCTAGATGTCACGTTGCATGTGATTCTTTAACTTATGAATAGATTGTGGCCTTTGATATGCCTTGTTTTGGATTGTATAGGTTTTTGGTGTGTTAGTTCAAAGCAAAGTAGAAGGTTGATTTTGCACGACTTGGTGAGTAAGAAAGTTTTCTTTTTTTATGATGGCCCAATATTGTTATAGATCCCATAAGGAAGATTATTTTAATTTCCTTTTCATATGGCTATCCTATTTTGTTGTGCATCCTACCTCTCTTCTCTCTAGTCTTTTGTTATTCTTCCAAACTTTTAATTATTATGCTAAGATTCTATTGAATTTTCATCCTATTGAGCTTGTTTTTATATGGAAACTAGTATTTTAATCTTATCCAAATCATATTATGCCTTTTGGTGAACTTTTGAAATTATGGGAATTTTGCCCAATTTGTTTCTTAAATCATTTATGATTATTTTAGATCAGCTCATGAAACAAACATGATTTTGTGAGACTTTTTGCTATTTTGCAAAATTACCTAATTATATAAATATGATTTTGTAATAATTTTATAGAATTTTAGCTATTATGAATTTCTTGGTATTTTGGAAAACTTTCTGATTATTTCAATAAAATATTAATGATTATGTGAATTTTTTAGATGCCCCCATCTACATGTAGTAGTAGTGTGTTCTTTAGTGGGATCCATCCCACGAGAACAAGGGTTGTTGGATGGATTTCCTACCCTGGATTTTGATTTGTAAGTTCATGTGAGGCTGTGGATTTAGCCGAGACCATGACACTGAGCAATTAAGTCTAGTGGAGTTGCGGTGAGGCATAGTTAAGACCTATCCTTCTGATGATATGTGTGCCTTGGTCAGTGAGGATGTTATTAGAGAGCCTATTGCCAAGACTCAACCATGAGTGACTTGTTTAGGGTCATAAGGATAATCTGATGACAGTAGTCAAGTTATTCTCAGAGCTAGCCCTTGGTAGTAAACATAGCCAAGACCTAGCCTCCGAACATGCCTAGTTAAAATATACATTCTTTGAAGTTTTGCTACACAAATTTGTGATATTTTTGGACATTAAAATAATTTAAAGAATAATCTGATGATACTAGTGAGGTTATTCCAAGACTTGATGGTTCTTGTTTGTAGTGAGGATAACCAAGACCTAGCATTTGAAGATGCTTGGATAAAATATATATTCTTTGGATTTTTTTTTGGATATTTTGATTTCTTTTGGATATTCAAAAAATTTGTAGCATTTTTGGACATGAAAACATTTTTGAATATTTTATTAGAAACCTTTACTTAGCCCATATCTTGAGAATTTAGCCTAGAATCTTTATGCTTCATGAAGAGTGAAATATAATAACCTTTCTTATTTGAGGGGTTCTAACTCCTTCATTTCAATGTTGAGTACCTAGAGTAGCCATGGAAACATAAGAAGAGGAACATGGGATAAAAGATGGATCAATTATGAACAACATGGCCCCTTTAAGATTGAATTTTTTTGTTTGTATATTTTGTATTTTTGTAAAATAGAGACCTTATACACTTTTTGGATATTTGAGCCATGTACCTATTTTTGTGAATAAATAATACAATATGATAGATATGAATTTGTTATCTATGTTATAAGGATCGTTAGATTGCAAGGAACATTTTTTATTTTGGCATGTGCAACATGTTTGAGAAAAATTTAAAATTATTTAATATATATTAATTAATTTGGTAAACTTTAAATGTAAATATCTTTATTTCTAGATGTCTAATTAAGGTAAAACAAGTAACATTTGGATTGTTATTTTGTGTGCTATTTTAGGATGTAATTAGTGAATTTTTAAAAATCTTCATATTTTTGTTGCACAAAATTCTATTTTTCTTTAAATAAATTTTATTTAATTATCTAGGTGAGTAATCTAACATTTTGCTACACTATGTTGCTCTACAATATTTGTTCTTCTAAATAACAATTTTTATCTAATTTTTGGTATCATTTGAAATTAATTAATCAAGGTTAAATCTAGATCCTTGGAGTTCATCTCTTTTTGTTGTATATAGGATACTTTATAGATAATTAATAGGGGTGTTAGAGGAGAGCTCTTACATTTCTTAAAATTCATATTTTTATGGTGTCTTATTTATCAAGGTTTTCCTATCAGCACTCATTTTAAACATATGAGAAATATTTCTCCTCAATGTTTTCTTTGTAGAAATGAAGATTCATTTTCTCATGTTGTTTTGAGTACCCTATTACTCAACAAGCTTGGAAATGGACATCTTGAATTTTTAAAAACTTTTGACCAAGCATCAATAAAGTCATTCTTAGTAATAAACTTGCTTTGTCTACTCCCTTTCTTTGCATTTGAAAACATCCTCAATGGCTTGTTTCCTACTTTATTTAGAAGCTTTGGTGTAGGATTATTTTCTAGTAGCAAGAGCATAATTATGACCTCTCTTCAAGAGGTAAATACCAAATTCTCAAAGATATCACCTTTTAGCTATAACTTCAAAAAAAAAAAAAAGATCCTAGTAAAACTTGAACAATTAATTTATTTTCTATAGTATTATTTTTTTTTTTTGTTTTGGAGGCTTAAGGATGGGAAGTTTTTATCTTTTTTGCTATTTATTTATTATTTCTAATTGGTGTATCTTTTTTATCTTTAAAGAGAGTTTTTTCATTTTTTTTACAAGAAACCCTTTAGTAAGAAGTGAAAACCTATAAGGGTGCTTTGGAATAAGGGCAAGGTATGATTCTTTTCCTACCTTAGAGGAAAATTTTTTTAGGATTGGTTGTAAATATGAAAATTTGAAAAGGCATCACCAAAACCATTAGGCTTTTTCTTTAGACTTTCTCTTTGATGGTTTGATATAATTTGTATGTTTTTAAATATTATTATTCATTTTTTTACATTGGTCATTAGCTAGTCATTAAAGTGCATGAATTGTTGATTATGACATGTGGCTTACTTGTAACAAGTCATAGGCTTGATTTCAATATGCCATTGCTAAGATATACAAGCATTACAAATAAAAGTTATTGAAAGTGAAGTAATTTAATAGATCCATTGGGTCTCTAACACACTTAACATAGTTTCAATTTCATGTTTGGTATTAAAAAAATAATGATTAATGTATAGAAAATTTAGATGATGCTTAAAAACATTAATTGAGTTAAAAGAATGGTAATATGATATATTTGATTATTCCTTAAAACTCTTAAATTTTGTTAAATTAGATTTTTTCATAGTTGCAATGACATATCCTTAGTGTTTGATAGGGTTTTGTTGTTGAAATTTCAATTTTTGCTATCTTTTTCTTTGACTAGAATTATACCACAATTAGAGCATGGGTTATGATGAGCAATTTCTATTGGATAGCATTTATTTATAAATTAAGAAATATTCCATAAAAATAAATTCAAAAACTTGTTTGATAGATCCAAAAGGTCTTAGTGAACATAAGGAAAAAACCTTCAATTTCAGCTTTTAGTATTTTATTTTATTTTTGATAAAACTACAAGCATACCACAACTTGTAGTGAGAGTTGTAGTGTATTTTAAAATCCAAAAGAAAATGTCGGTTGTTAGACCATTACTCAAAATTATTAGACCATTACTCATGGTGAGAGCATGATTGTCTTCTGATATTGATGATGTGTAAAGCATGCCTTTTGGATTAGTCAATATTTCAAATTAAATTTTTAATTTAGGATAAGTTGAATTATGGTAATTCCAACCTTCCTTCTTAGACTAGACTTTGATTCTTAGTTGGATGCTTTAAGTGACTTGATTATTACTTCAAATGGTGCTTCAACCATATAATCATCTTGTTCCTCTTCTTCTCATCCTCACTCCCATCTCCCTATTCACAAATAATGCTTCAAAGCCATTTTAGTCCCTTAACTATGTTATTGATTAGTTCTATAGATGTTAAATTTAGTACTTCAAGTAGCGCTTGACTTGGAATAAAATTCATAGGAAATGCTTCTTTATTAATTAATTCATGTTGCAAATCATGTTACTATTGGCTACCATTTCATGGAGTAGGTCACTGTGTAATGGGAAATTATTCCTTTGAGTAATTATTTGTGGAATAATGGCACCATCTATAAAATTAAAGATGCCTAGTAATAGTTATGTTTAAGCCAGAACATGAGGTAAAATTAAAGATGCATGGTAATAGTTATGTTTAAGCCAGAACATGAGGAGAAATTGGGCTTTAATAGAGTAGTAACGCTATTGAATCTTTTGAGGTCATCACAAATCCAGTTTCTAGGAGAGTTTGTTCTTTAAAAGCTGGAGCAATTCTGCACCCATCACCTCAATCAATGATGGAATGTTGGCTGTTCCATTGATTTTTATGGATCCGATGAGAAGTGGCTAAGATGCCAAGACAATAAGATGATTTTAACTTTAGCCAAGCTGGGTTACAATATTATATAGGCCATGCTTCAGCGAGAGTTAAAGAGTTACCAAGATGGTGGCATGACTCAGTTGTCTTTTATTAGTGTTGGTGTGGTTGTGAAGTCCTTTCTCTGGCTAGCATTTTTAGTCTATCAAGAAGAGGTGCAGCGGGTTCGATCTGTTGTGTTCAAGTTGACCATAATGGTCATCGTCTTCAACGATATATATGACCAGAATGTAACCCACCAAGAGATTAACCAAGTTATTCAGACGGTTAAAAGAAGGCATCTCTCCATGGTAACCCTGCCAGAAAATTCCATAAAGATTGCAATGGAATTCATCTTTAATACATGTTCAGAAGTGGCTCTAGAATGCACAGAGATGCAACGTAACAACATGGAACCATATTTACGCCGTGCCACTCCCCCATGCCACCCTCCAACAGCCAGCCATCGTACCTGTCTTTGCCTTGTGCTATCCGCCATCCGTTGCCTAGACCCCAGGGAGGACTGGGTAGGCCTCTTCCATGCTATCCTTCCACCTCTGTGCAAGTGTGCAAGTCCGCCGTGCCATCTGCCATAGAAACTCTTCCTTCACTAACCACACTCCCCCGACATCCTACCTCATCACAGACCTTGTAGCCTTTTACGTCACACCGTCCGCTGCCTGCCGTTGATCCACTTCCCATCCTTTCTCCACTGCGTATTCGTCACTACCACTAGCTATCCTATTAACACTTGTGGTCCTCTGCAGTAGCTTCTAGAGAAAATTCAGGAGGACGTTGCACTCACGTTGTCTGCACCTTGGGATGCACGGTTCAATCAACTGGATCCTCCGCAGGAACCCATGGAATTTCTGTCCAGGTCCTGGAGCATTTTTGCTGCTAGAGAGTTGTTGAAGGCCCTAGCTCTGCTTTCTAATTTTAATACTGGCGAAGCAGTTTAGGTAATTCTATTTTCGGAAAAAGTACACTGGCTGCATCACTTGTAAGAAGAAAATAATTGTGCAGAAAAAATCGGATTGCATAAATAATCAAAGTATAGAATGCAAAAGCAAATGGAACTGACCTTTAGCCATTGATGTCTTCAATTAATCTTGTTCAAATTCTTTTTTCACATTAGCACTCTGCAACAATGGTGTATGCAACCTTCAAGCGTCTGTAAAGGGGACCTGAACTACAATCCTGCCGTTATTCATGGCAACTTTGTTCTCCCATCAAGAATGTAGGCCATGAAATTAGTTACTATGAGAGAAAATTTGAAACATAAGAGATCCAAAACCCCATCTGGATGTGGACACCACCACAGCACCAACCAAAAAATGCGTTATGCCAACGCCTATAAGCGTCAACAAATATGGATGCCACTTTAAAGCTTAAACATGTTACAATCTCCCACTTGGTCCCATATTTAATCAAGTGTAGAGTTTAAGAAATAAATACATGAATCATAGTGATAGTTCCTCTTAATGTGAGTATTATCCTCCATGTATTACAATGCATTATCTCTCAAATGTAATTTTTTATACGATAATGTAACTTTACGAATAAACCCAATGTTCATTCAAGGCCCTACTATATGTGCATTTTCTCTAATAACTATATGCACAAACCATACCAGAAAATAGCACAACTGAATAAGAGTTTCATTAAGACTATAAGTTGTACGTATAACAAATTACATTATGGAACCAAGTCTTATTCGAATTACATGATCTTTAAATGACTTGGGTGGCATTCTTTTTGTTAAAAGATTAGCTATCATTAATTCTGTGCTTATATGTGCAATGACCACTTTGTTTTCTTTAATGCATTCCCTTATGGCTAAGTACTTTATGTCGATGTGTTTACTTCGACTGCTACTCTTATTATTCTTAGCCATAAAGATAGCAGCTGAATTATCGCAAAACATTCTTAATAGCCTAGACATAGAATCCACAATTCTAGGCCCTATTATGAAACTCTTTAACCATACACCATATGAAGTAGCCTCAAAACAAGAAACGAACTCTACCTCCATTGTTGAAGTAGCAATCAAAGTTGGCTTTCCACTCCTCCAGAATATAGCCCCTCTAGCTAGCATAAAAACATAACTAGATGTAGATTTCCATGAATCAACACAACTAGCAAAGTCTGAATCAGAGTAGCCAATCACCTCCAAGGAATCAATTCGTTTATACATAAGCATGTAGTCTTTTGTACCTTGAAGGTACCTTATCACTTTCTTTGTAGCCCTTTCATTGTTAATACCTAAATTACTTTGATATCTACTCAACATTCCCACAGCAAATGCAATGTCAAGTCCTGTGTAGACCTAGGCATATATAAGGCTTCCAACAACTAAAGCATACAGAATGTTGCTCATCTGACTCTTCTCCAAATCATTCCTAGGGCATTGGTTTAAATTGAACCTATCACCCTTCACAATTGATGATATACTTGGTGAACAATCTTTCATCTGAAAACTCTCTAAAACTTTATTGATATAGGTTTCCTACAATAGTCCCAAAATACATCTAGATCTGTCCCTATGGATCTGAATACTGATGACATAAGATGCCTTACCTAGATCCTTCATCTTGAAATTCTTAAAGAGAAAATGTTTCACCTCATATAGATATCCACTATTATTGGTTGCAAGAAGGATATCATCCACATATAAAACAAGGAAATAGATTTTACTTCCACTAACCTTCTAGTATATACATTGATCCATGATGTTTTCTTCAAAACCAAATGAAGTGATGATATCATGGAATTATAAGTATCATTGATGGGAGGCCTATTTCAATCCATATATGGATTTCTTGAGCTTGCATACCAATTCCTCACCATCACTAGAAAAAAAATCCTTCAAGTTATTTCATATAAACCTCTTCCTCTAGATCACCATTAAGGAATGTTATTTTCACATCCATTTGATGTAATTCAAGATCAAAATGGGCAACCAATGCCATGATAACATGAAGGAAGTCCTTCATACATATATGAGAAAAGGTCTTCTTGTAATCTATTCCCTCTTTCTGAGTGAACCCTTTAGCGGCAAGTCTAGCCTTATATCTTTCAATGATGCCTAATGAGTCTTTCTTAGTCTTGAAGACCCATTTGCATCCAATGGCTTTTACACCATTAGGCAACCTAACAAGATCCTAGACTCCATTAGATGACATAGAGTTCATCTCATCTTTCATGACATCATACCACAAGTTAGATTTCTTACAACTCATGGCTTGTGAAAACATTTTGGGATCATTTTCAACTCGTATGTTGTAGTCAAACTCTTGTAGATACACACCATATAGTCACTAGGAATCACTGATCACCTTGCTCTAGCAGATCTTCTTAATGTTGGTTCATCATTCTCTTGAAGATCATGATGTTCAATAGGTTCTGGTATCTGTTGGTCAGTTGGATCTACTACTTCTTGATCAGCAATTTGTAAAACTTCAATGACTGGTTGTTGTTCATTATGCATTTGTGGTCTAGGAAAATTGTGCACAACAATCAGTCTATCATTTGAAATAGTGGGTTGAGCATCTATATGATCTATCTTAGGAATAATGTTCGAAGATCTACTACTCCCACTAATCAAGTCATTCTCAAGAAATTTAGCATTCCATGATTCCTAAAAACTAGTAGTATGTGATGGACAATAAAATATATATCCTTTAGATTGTTCAGAATATCCAATGAAACCCACTTATGATTCTTGGGTCTAGCTTCTTTTCTTGTGGATTATAAACTCTTACTTCAAACGAGTATCCCCAAACATGTATATGCTACAAAATCAGTTTCCAACCTTTCCATAATTCAAATGGTATCTTTGAGATAGCCTAGGTTGGAACTTGATTTAACATATACATGGTTGTTTTAAGAGCTTTAGTCCATAAGGACTTAGGAAGCTTGGAGCTGCTAAGCATACTTCATACTATGTCCAATAATGTTCAGTTTCTTCTTTCTACCATACCATTTTGATTTAGAAAACCAAGCATAGTGTATTGGGCAATAATCCCATGCTCTTGAAGAAACTTTAAGCAAATGGACCAGGTGTTTGTCCATCATTAGTATATCTACCATAGTATTCACCACCTCTATTAGATCTCACTATCTTTATTTACTTACCACATTATTTCTCTACTTTAGCCTTAAACACCTTAAAGGCATCTAAAGCTTCGCTCTTGCTATGAAGCAGGTAGAGATACATATATCATGAATAATCATCAATAAAGGTAATAAAATAATTTTGACCATACGCATCCATATCTAGGCTACAAATATCTATATGTATGATCTCTAATGTGTCTGAACTCCTCTTGGCACCTTTCTTTGACATATTGATTTGCTTTCCCTTTATGTAGTCCACACAAGTGTCAAAGTTAGTAAAATCTAGAGTACTAAGTACTCCATCATTTACTAATCTCTTTATTCTCTTAATAGAGATATTCCCTAATCTATGATGCCACAACATAGAGGATTCATCATGCATAACACATCCCTTAATGCCAGCATGATCATGCTTAGAAGTATAAGAAGTTTTATTTTGTAAATTAATTTTGAAAAGACAATCTGTCAATGTACCATTTCCAATAAGTTTAGATCTATAATATAAACTAAATATAGTCTTTAAAAAATTAAAGGAAAGTCCCAATGATACAAGCCTTGAAATAGAAATTAAATTCCTTGAAAAACTAGGAATCTAAAATGTCTTTTCCAACTCTAAAACAAAACCACTACTTAAAACTAATTTGCATGTTCTGACTACTTTCACATGTGAGCGCATCTTGTTACCTAAATAGATTCCTAACTCACTTCCCATTAGTTTCCTTAGGTTTTTCAACCCCTGCAAGGAATTGGTAACATGAATTGTAGAACTAAAATCAATCCACCATGTGTCATGGCCAACATCAACCATACTAGATTCAAATCAAACAAGTGGGAGTCAAGTACCTTTCTTTTCAAGCCATTTTTTATATTTAGAACAATCCTTCTTTATGTGCCCTTTCTTTTTGTAGAAAAAACATTTGGATTCCTTCTTAATATTAGCTTGTGCAGGCAAGTTAACCTTCCTCTTTCATTTGGCTTGTTCTTTATTCTTTTCTTGTGTAGTCAGATGCACACTCTCTTTCACTTCCATAGCAAGTCTCCCCTCTTCTTGCACACACATGGTCATTAGTTCCTTGATTGACCATTTGTCCTTATGTGTGTTATAAGAAATCTTAAAGGGTCTGTACTGTACTGGGAGCATGTTTAAGATGTAGTGCACAAGGAAAGATTCTGACATCTCAACCTCAAGTGTTTTGAGTTAAGCTGCTATATCCCTCATTTTCATGATGTGCTCACGCACACCACAAGTTTCAATGAGCTTCATGGATGA
>MNCI01004706.1:171792-194793 GCA_015680685.1 Gnetum montanum
CTCTCTAATTATACAAAATTATATAGATCACTAGTTATAATTCATATGCAAAAAAGTTGCACACATATACAAAAATATGCATAAAATTAATAAATTACCAAATTTAACATGGTATAAACATAATTTTATCAAAAATGCATGTAACCAACTTGCTTAGGACATTAGCAAATTTATCCTTTGACTTCTAATACTTTATAGCCATGATACCTTTGGACTGTGACAAGTGGGAAAAGGAAACATCAAGTTAAAACCCTAGTTTTTTTATTAAGAAAAGAAACATTTAAATGGATTTGTAGGCAAAGCCTTGCCATCCATGGAAAAAAACCATGGATAAAGTTCAACTCTGATTGGTCTCTGACCAACGAAAATAGTATGATTTGACACTTGGTTGAGTCTATTATAGAGCTGCTAACTCTTATCTCCAAATGGAGGATTTCCATGATTAGAATAGTGGTGTGTGTTTTGTAATATTTTTGTATGCTAATGTTTTACCTTTGAATTCTAAGTTAGAATGTGACCAGCAATGATGTAAGACTTTTCTACTTCAAACCTATGGTAGTAAAGTTTAAAGTCTACTATTTTTGTGGCTCATGCACTAGTGAAGCATCAGCATAACATAAATACATACTTAAATATCCTAGGAACTAGTGAAGTGGATGACAAAACTATCATTCAATTTAATTCAAGCTCAATAATTGAAATTTAGTCCAGAGTCAATACAAATAATTGCACCATCATCAAAATGCATCAAGACAGAGATCTAATGCTCCGATACCAAAATGCAAGAAAATAACTGTGCAGAAAAACTAGATTACACAAGTAATTAAAGTATAGAATGTGAAAGAAAATGGAATTGACCTTCGGCCGTTGATGCCTTCAATTAATCTTATTCAAATTCTTCTTTCACACCGACACTTTACAATGATGGTGTATGCAACCTTCAAGCATCTGTGAAAGGAACTTAAATTGTAATCCTATTGTGATTCATGGTACCATTGTTCTCCCATCAAGAATGAATTTATAGGCCATGAAATCAGTTATCATGAGAGAAAATTTAAAAAATAAGAGACCCAAAACCCTATTTGGATGTGCATGTCACCCCAACGCTAATGCAAACACTTGTTATGCCAACACATATAAGCATCAATGGATATGAAGGCCACTTCAAGACATAAACACATGTTACATCAACTACAACTACAACCACCAACATCCTAGTTAGCATTAACGACAAGAAGAAAGAGTGTAGGTTTGGACCAAACTCAAATCAAACTTAAAGAATTAGCCACTATGCAAACTACTACATAATACTTATCTCTTTTGGTAACAATGCGGATGGTAATAATCACTATCAATTTATCAATCCACTATTCCAGCCATGTGGCACTATATATATATATAGCTATTTTGTAAGAAAAAGAAAATTTAGAGGACAATGTCCTATATGTACGAAACAAGTGTCTTTTTTTTACCATCGTGGATGTAACTTCCCCCATTGTGGTTGTCACTTCTCTAAGTGGTTGCAACCGAATTTTAATTTCTCATGATGTTTTAACCACCAAGCATGACACTTGGCAACTATAGCATTAATTTTGAAGGAAGTTGTAAAATCCTATGGTAGTTATAACTAAACTACCTTAATGGTTGTAACTAACCTTAACCTCTCATGATAATTGTAACTACCCTAAAACCACTATAAAAAGGATTCAAAGGTAGGATACCTAGGGGGAATTGGTAGGAGATCAAGAAGAAGATATTGAAGATTGTAAGATGGCTTACTAATTTATCAATTCAACTCCTTTGTTTTAATTATGTGAGTTCATTTCTTTCCATTTTTTTTAGTTACTTAGCTAATGGTTTAGATAGTATCGTGTTTAGCATTTAATTTTTGGATTTTTTAAGGTTGCCTTTATAGCTTTTCCTTTTGTGCAATATTAGACTTCTATTAAGGTTTTCCATATAAGAGCTTATATTGTATTCAAAAAGCATCTTGAGTAATTTAATAATAATGTCTTATAGAAATTTCTTGTTTGAGTTTAGGGAATCTAGAAAATCTTTGATACTTTGAGATGATTGAAATAGCTACTTTATTTTTAAAGTTCATTGTCTTAATATTGTAATCTTGAAATTGTCAAATTTTTTTGTAATTTCTATTGTTAACAATTCTTCACCAATTTTTACTAGCCAAATAGAATCTTGTACTTTGTCATTTACAAAGCTTTTTGGTAGTTAAATAGAGTGTCTTTTATGAAATTTCTTGTTGAGCTTAGAAGGTTTGGATGATTCGTAATAGATTGAATTGAAATAACTTTATTACAAAGTGTTTCCGTATGTCAATTTATCTTGCTTAAATGTTTGGAATACCACACAAATCCACTTTCTTTTCTTTTCTCTCTCTAAAACCCATTGAATCTCCCTCTATTTCTAGTTTTTTTTGTGGAATTTTTTCTCTAGGGAAAATTAGGAGTAGATTGGTAGATTTGTGATCAAACATTTTTGTGAAATTTTATTTGTTACAAGTAATGTACTATAGGGACTATATAGACTAAGTGATTAAACAAAATAGGAACTTTCAATAACTCACAGTATTTGACAAAGTTAGCTGAATTTCTTTTATCATAGCCAATTATAGTTTCATACACAAGCCAACCATTTCAATATTCACAACAACAAACATATCCTCATGACTAGTTCATTTCATAGTCACTAAGTTTATTTGGAGGTATCTGGGCCTTAGTGTTGCTAGAGACCAGTAAGCACCCAAACCCTATTTGAAGAACACCTTCGCATCCCATGACTCCCAAAGTTGCAGGATCAAAGGCGCCAAATTTTGGCAGTCCCAAACAATCACCAACAATTACCAAGAGAACGACACCTCATATTTATAGTTTTTGATAGAGGCCATGATAAAACACTGAGGGCCATTGTATTTTTGGTCAATATTATGTAAAAAATAAAGTTTTTCTTGAGTATATGTAGGGTCAATTATGTTACATCCCACATCAAATGCTTTACTTTTATTTTTTTAATAAAATATGAGTTTTTAACTTCCACCTCTATTTTCCCTTTTTTTTCTAAAAAATTATTTCTAAAAAGAAAAGTAAAGAAAATACTTAATAAGGTTTGAAATAAGAATAGTAATTACTTGTTCTTTCATGTCACTACTCATGCAACCTATTTTTAAAATAGATGCTTAAATAGTTGCAGTGATGAGTGATTTGCATTACATATTTAACTATTGCAAAATTACTTAATGAAGTAGTTATTTATTAATATTTGATTTCATCTGTAAAATTTAAATACGGTTGGATATTTTCATGCAACATGAACACTCTTAAAAAATATATATGGTTAAATATACTTGCTAAATTAGGGGAGGGATGATTTAACTGTTGAATTAGGATTTGTATATACTATAAAGGTAGCATAAAATTGTGATGTATTGGAATTCCAAAATACTTGTAATATAGGTACATCCTAAGATATATAATCTACTAAGAACTTTATTAAAAAAAATTCAAAGTACATTAATCATCAAGAAGAAAGTCTAAAGAAAAATCTTGATGGTTTTGGAATGCATTTTTAAGTTTTTATCCTTATAACTAATCTTGAAAAAGCTCCTCTTTATGATAGGAAAAGCATCAAGCCTTACCCTTATTTAGAAGTAGCTTCATAGGTTTTCACTTCTTACTAAAGGGTTTATTGTAAAGAGAAGGAGAAAACTCTCTAAAGATAAAAGAATACATTAATAAAAAATAAAGAACAAATAGTTGAGGATCAAGAACTTAGATGGGGGTTGAATTAGTTTAAGCCAACAATACCCAATTTTTGCATAGCTAATGTATGTGGTTCTCCAACTTGGATACATGCACATTCGAAGGGTAGAATCTTTGCATTCCCAACCCCTCAAAGTTTCAACTAGCTTAAAGGATGCATTCCCTTAAGAAGCACATCCAGATCCTTAGGGCATACAACAAGAAATAGGATGATTAAGGAAGAAAATGAACTAAGCTTATGATTCCTTGCTATAAGGCACACAACATAAAACATAAAATAAATGATTAATAATTAAAGTATTATATTTCACAAAGAATGTATATGATTTATTACTTGATTGCTTGATTTCTTGTACAATTCTTTTCTTTTCTTGTTTAATATGTTCTTCTTTTAAAGCCTTGTTCTCTTTATTTGTTCAATGGAATCCATACAATGGCTATAAATGGCTAGTTTAGACATATTCTATGAGCTTGACACATCTTGCTATTTTTTCTCATTATAGGTGAGACATTTTGTTTAGTCTTGAGATGTCTTGGATGAGACATCTTGGCTTTTGGCAACACATCTTGCACAAAATGTCTTGGCTTGGTATGAGACATCTCCTATTTTGAGAAGATGTCTTTCCTAAGACTAGAGCTCTCAACAAAGACATATTTCTACAGTGTGAGATGTCTTGTTAGTCTCCAAGATGTCTTCTCTAGGATTTAGAATGATTCATATACTTATGATTTTTTCCAAACCCTTGCATCTTCTCATTGGTCTCTAGCATTTCAAAATGTCAATTCTTCTGATCTTAGTCTCCTTAATATGCTACATTTATCTTGTTGTACCTACAATATCTCAAAAACATAATAATACATTCTTAATTTTTCAATATTTTGACATACCAAAAGGTTAAGAATCTTTTCCTTTTTGGTGATGTTCAAAACTTGAATAATGGGTTAGCATAAAAGTAACAAGATGCATATAACATTCTCATTATAAATATATATAAGAATTCATGATTAGATAATATAGTGAATTTTCTATGATAGCAAGGATGGAAAAGAAGAATGGGTTAAAGGATGACAATCACACATCCATCAACAATGGTCTCCAGAACTAATTGAAGTAAGTTACATTAAATATCTACTCAAACCTTTTTCTATAATATGTATCCCATAATAGAAGTAAGTCATATAAAATGTATGCTCAAATCTCTATCTATAATATGCATCCCATATTCAATGAACAAGCATGTCATACATCATAACATAATAATAAATGCTAGAGCATGAAATCTATATAAACATATCTATATATTCATAAACTCCATATAATCATAGCCATGTAATAATAGTTAAGTTGTCTTCATAACATAAAAATATATAAATGCTAATCATTAAAGCATAATATAGCTACTAGTCATCCAACATCAAGCTCTCTCTAAAACTCTTCCCCTTTATGCACATCACCCAAAAGAAGGGGATCACCACCAACTCACTAATCACTGACCATTGTATCACTAGAAGAGTTAGATGCATCATGGGTAGGCTTGTAGGTCTCTTTCTCATCATCATCATTACTAGTAATATAGCAAGAGACCTACTAGATTTCATAATAATCATCATCATCAGAAGGCACTATAACTACAGCTCATCTAGGTTGAAGCTTCACCCGAATGTAGATAGATGGAGGAGGACTATCATGAGATAGAGCTTGTCGGGAAGATGATGCAGTAGCCCTATGTTGATACATCTAGAAAATAGTTTGTTCCCACTATGCTACCACATCAACAATGCTATTCATGACCTATTTCTTAAAAGGCTATGGCTCATCATCACTATGGGGTCATTTGGAGAGTCTTGTGGAAGACACTCCTTGCACAAATGCATCTAGTGTTGGCTGCTAACTATGAGGGATGGTCTTCCCTTGAGCATGTGCTAGTGCTCCTATTAGTTCTTTTGAATATAATGCATTTTTCGAGTTGTAGGATTGTGATGGCCCTATTGTTGTAGAGTGTCAAACAAGCTCTAACTCTTCTTTACTTTTTGTTCAATGAGAAGTCTCAATCTCCTCAAACTAAATATCACCTAGAGATGAGGAAGGCCTATTGAATCCATCCTCTTATGAAGTTAATACATATTTCTACCAAGCCTCCCCATGGTCTTAACAATAGAGTGTAAGGCCTCCTTCAAGGAAGATCCTTTTTGAGAACTAACATATTTTGACCATATGAGTTGAATTGGTGCTTGTGGTGATGAAGGTCTCTTTGGTGGATGCTTGTGAAGAAGAAGAAGAAGTTTTAGTCTTTGTGTGAGTGATACTCTTTTTCTTAGAGTTCTTGGAAAGATTCCTTTTTCCTTTTAAAATGGAAAGGTCTAGAATGGGAACACTTGCTTAACATATGATCAAGTTGATAAGGAGAGCATGTTCATAGATATGTCCACAGGTATATATTTCCAACATATTCCTACAAATACTATTCCCCAAAGCTAATGAATGTTCTATTAATAAAAAATTTATCACAAATGCTTGTGGTGGAAGTAAATAATTTTTCCTACCACCCTTAATAATGATGTTATATAGCATAATAAGACAAAGTGCCTCCTGAGAGATCTAGTGTTGATATACCTTACCATCTTGAAGTGATACTAAACTACCAAAGACTGCATCATAGAATTCTTCATATGTAATTAGGATAATACCATTTGTGAAAATTTCATTCATAGTATGAATTACAATCCTATGAATATTAGCACAAAAAAGTTCAAGCATATCATTAATTACTTGAGGATATACTTGAACAATGACTCTCCTCACCATAGAGGTGAAAGATCCAACAGAAGCATTTGTAATAACAATGTTGCTAAAGAATTCATGAACAAGTACTTCTAGAATATATATGGTCATTAAGAAAATTTTTGCCCTTCCTATGGTTTCAAAATATGATATTAAAGCATGTTAACAATGCTATCAAAATTTTAAATTCCATTTATATATAATGAAAATTGATAAATTATTCTCAAACCTATTCTTAGCATCAGTGGATTAGGATTGAGGCTTGTATGAGCTTGATTTGCTTGTTGATGTCCTTTGAGTGCCATTGGATTTGTGTTGTGAAGTCATGATATTCCTATCTTTCTAGAAGCCATGGAAACCAAGTTAAATGGAGTGTTGTTAAAATAAGATAAAAGCCTTGGTCATCTAGGGAAGAACATTTTTTTTTCTTAAATAATATAGGAAAGGAGTAATGATCAAGTTAATTTATAGGAGGAGACATCTTTGGAAGGATTTTTAGTGTGCTCAGGATGTCTTCAAAGGAGATAAGATGTCCTGCCCAAGCTAAGAGCATAACAGCTAAGACCCCTTGCTCTTGGATGAGACATCTTGGCAAAGATGTCTCTAGTAAGATGTCTTAAGAAATAGTGAGATGTCTTATCTCTAATTTGGGATGTCTCATCTAGGTGAGACCACAGCGTTGGAGACACAAGTATGGGATGGTAGAGATGATTATAGAATACTAAAAATTTTTAAGTTTGATGGTTCCAAACATAAATATATTATTTTAACTGAGAATAGCCAAAGGTGTAAAACATACCTCACTTAATTATTCTTTGTGTTATGTTATATATTTCTTAATAATTTCCATCTATCTTATCTAGTTACATATATCATAAGTTCAAGTAAGAAGTTTTTGATAATTTAAAAATTCCCAAAATAACAATATCTATTCAACTAGTAGTGCAAGTTAAGGAATATTTAAAATTACAATCATACTTACCAAATCTTACCTTTCTTGCTTTATCTTGTTGACATGCTTATGTATATTTAGAATGAGATATTTCTTTGTGGAGTCCCTCTCTTGTTTGCATATGATGTTTACCTCTCTTGACATGAAAATGCTTGTTTGGATCCTCTTTCTTATTCAAGGTGATTGTTCCATTATTGTGTTTTGTTTTTCCATTATTTTAGTTAAGAGTGATTCTTTTATTGTTTGGGAGAGAAACATGTTCAACCATTTCTTCTTCTTACTTCTTCATCTTAGGTCTCCAAATCTATTTAGCTTGTAAGACATGCTTTCTACCCTTCTTCTGATATGACCTAGTAGTCAAATTATAGTGTCTTAATTGTAAATGACAATGCAATTTTATGTGCCCATATTTTCCACAATAATAATACGTAGTTTTTCTCATTTTTGCTAGATGTTCAAACTTGGGTGTATACCCAAATTTAGGTGACGTGCTTATGGATGTATTAGCATGGGAATTATTTTCCAATCCTCTTTTGTCATTTTGATCTCTTCCTTGTCCCAACATAACTCATAGGGTCTCCTTCCCTTTTGTAAATATTTCACTAATATGTTTTAAATTTGCAACCTCCATGTCGATCTACTCATGAGATAGAATTAGCTTTTGATTATTGACCTTAAGATTTAAGTTTTCCTTTCCAAGATCTGACCATTTTAAATTAATTTGAGATATTCTTGTTTCTTTGGCATGTAAAGCTCTTTTCATTTTGATGTGTAATTTCTAAAAAGAGATGATTTCATTACATAGCATATTGTACCTTTCCTCAATTATAGTTTTAGGTTCTTCAAATTCCTCTATGGGACCTTCATGCGTAAGCACCATGCAAATCATATGTAAGCTTGTTAATGGATCATCAATTTCTTCTTCTTTATATTCATGATCTTAGTTGGTGTAGAAATATTTGTTCTTCTTTTCCTCTTAAATTTTCTCTTTCTTTTGTAACCTGCTAGCACTAGGACATTCAGAGCCCACATGACCTCTTCCACCAAATATTCAACATTCTATAGAAGAGATATCAAAATTTGAATTTTTAACTTACTTACCTCTTTTTTTACCTTTGCTATTTGATTGGTTGAAGCTTTCCCTTTCCATGCTAGAAGCCTCTTTACTCTTCTTATTAAGAGAGCTAGTTTGTCATCATCATTTCCTTCACATTTTGGCATCTCCTTTTCTTTTGAGGAACTTATAAGTGCTAGGGATTTCTCCTTGATAACACCTTCACTTATGTAATTCATCTCATATGCTACAAGTGCACTTTGTAATTCTTCAAATTTTAGTTCAAAGAAATCTTTAATTTCTTCCATGGTAGTGATTTTGGATCTAAATTCAGGCTGTAGAGTTCTAATCATTTTGATAATGACTTCACTTTTAGGTGAGTTTTTTTTTCTCTTTCTATAATAGCAACTACTATGTCATTGGTCCTATAAAAATAATCTTTAATTCTTTCTCCTTCCTTCATTTTAACTTGTCATATTCAATTTGCAAGGCTAGGAGTTTAGATTGTTTAACTATTAAGGTTTCCTCATAAGTGGCTTCTAAAATTTTCAATTTTCTTTGGCAGTTTTACATCCAACTACTTTATTAAACTCAAGTTTACTAAGAGCACAATAGAGATAGTTCCTAGTCTTTTAATCAAACATAAATTTATTCTTATTATCATTAGATCACTTATCTTTTCATAAGGCAGTGTCTATTTTGTTGTCTATGGAATGAGTGTATCCTTCCATGATGGACTACCATAGTTCAAATTCCATGGATTCAAAGAATTCTTACATCTGTGACTTCCATTATGCAAAGTTGATCCCATCCAACATTAGTTTCTTGTTGTAAGATGTTCCCTCCATAGTTCACTCCTGAGTTGTTAAGCTCATACTAGGATTACCAATGCTCTAATACCACTTGAGGATTTAGAACTTAGAAGGGGAGTTGAATAATTTTAAACCAATGACAACCAATTTTTGCAAAGCTAATGTACATGGTTTCCTAACTTGGGTACATCCACACTCAAAGTGTAGAATCCTTGCACATCTCCAGATTATGTTTCTTCATAGTGTGTTTTTAAAGATACCACAACCTTTACAAACTCTTAAGCTCCACAAGGGGTGTTTTTACTTAGAAACACATCCAACCCCTTAAGGTTGCAATAAGATCAAAATATGCCTTCCCTAAGAAGCACATCCAACCCCTCAGGACTTATAATAAGAAATGGGATGATCGAGAAAGAAAATGAACTAAGCTTTTGATTCCTTGCTTTAAGGCACACAATATACAACATACAACAAATGATTAAGAATTGAAGTACTATATTTCACAATGAATGTATACAATTAATTACTTGATTGCTTATGCAGTGCTTTTCCTTTTCCATGTAGGATGTCTTTCTTTGATAACCTTGTTCTCTCCATTTTCCTATTGGAATCTGTACAACAGCTAGAAATGGCTAGTTGGGATGTCTTTTATGAACCCAAGACATCTTGTTGTTCTTGCCTCCTTTCAAGTTAGATATCCTACTTTGGCATGAGATGTCTCTTATTTTGAGGAGATGTCTAGCGTGAGACCATAGCTCTTAGTAGAAACATCATTCTGCAATGTGAGATGTCTTCTTAGTCTCCAAGATGACTTCTCTGGGATTTGGGATGACTCATATCCTTGTGATTTCCTCTAAATTCATACATCTTCTCATTACACTATAACATTCCATATTATCAATTTTTGCTCTTATCTTAGTCTCCTTGATATGTCACATTTATCTTCCTTAGACCTACAAGATCTTAAAAACATGATAACACATTCTTTATTTTTTAAGCTTTTGACATACCATAAGGTCAACAATAGAAATAAAAGTTGAAAGTTTCCCATCCTTGAGCCTCCAAAACAAAAAGAAAATAATATTATAGAAAAAAATTAATTTTTCAACTTTCATTAGGATCTTTTTTACTTAAAGTTGTAGCTTAAAAACAACATCTTTGAGAATTTGGTATTTGATACCTAAAGAGAGATCATAGTTTTGCTTTTGTTGCTAGAAAATAATTACACAACAAACTTTCTAAATAGAGTAGAAAACTATCTAATAAATTTTGATCATATCAAAATCACCTCTAATAACCCAAGGAACTTTAGTAGAGAAAATATATTTTCAGCCTCTAATTAATCATTCAAATTATTAAGATCATAAATATTATAGAGTCCAAAGTTACCTTTTTCACTGTGACAAGTAATTCAAATAACTCTCTTAGGGTTATCAAAATAAAAATTCAAAAATTTTCTAGTCTAATTTTTATTAACAAAAAGAGCAATACTCTTTTATTAACTTCATGAGTAGCAAATAAATTAATGTAGTTTTTAAAATTGCATTTATCAACAAAACTCATATCATGCATTGAAATCTTAATTTTTAGCAGTAAAAGAAAATTTGGAGATAAGTGCTGGTTTGAAAGATATTCCATGGCAATATTTATTTGTGACTTATCATAAATACCCTTAACATTCCACGATAAAATTAACATTAATACATGGAAGAGGACACCCATCCTTTATTTCTCAAGCTCAGCATTTATCTCATAATCCATTTCACTAATAAGTAGAAAAGTATTATTCGATAAAAAAAATATTTGAAACAGTAGTAGAAGTAGCAAGAGTAGGAGATGCCTTTGGGATTATTAAATTAAAAGCAATATATGCAAGCCCCTTATTTTAGTGTTGCACTAAGTTTAAATTTTTTTGCATCAATATTTCCATTGCTAATCCTTGTTAAAAATTCTTTGTTCTAAAGAGGAATTTTCTTTAGGTATTGAGAGTTTGTTGGCACCTTTAGAATTAAAAGTATTAGTAAAAGGTTGATAGCTTATTAAAGAAGATTTCATTTATGCATATTGAAAACTACCATTATTTGTCTTTTTTCAAAATTTTTGTTTCTTTTCCTCATAAAGAACTTCTTAATTGAGAATAGAACAAATTCCAATAACATGGTCTTCACAACAACAATAGTGGCAATATCCTCACAACTTATAGAATGTAATTTTTTTTAAAAAAAAAAGTATGGATAATTAGCCTTGAGTTTTAATTCTATTTTTCTTTGTTGTAAATCAATCTCTACAAAATAGTATGTATGCTACACACTATCTAGTAATGTTTTTAACTATTTATTAGGATTGTGCTAATGCTATCCAAAATTTCACTTTTAACACTTTGAAGATTAATAGGAAGATTTTCTAATTCAATCTAATCAAGAATTTTAGAAGAATTAGATGAATAGAAATCAAAATCCACTTTCCATTCCTGAGCAATAAAAGTATTATGTTGATCCATAAAGACTTTAAGATCCAATTATTTTTCAATCATTTTAGAATTGGCTAGTTTGACAAGCAAAAAGATTTAGAAAAATAGTAGGCATGCAAAACATTAATTTCAGATCATTTAAGGATAGCCTAAACCATTAGTGTAAAACCTTTATTTTAACAAATAAATCCAATAATTTGTAGAAATATGTATCATGAAGTAATATATTTTGATAAGGATTCATATAAATTATTATGTAAAATAAAATCAAAAGCTTTGAAATTATTCATAGTATCTATAGTCTGAGAGACATTAGTATTTTCCATCTTTAGATCATTCCTTGTCATAAAAATTTCTACCACAATAACTTTAGCATCAAAACTAGAGAGAAAGAAAATTTCCCTAAACTTTGGAAACTACATTCAATGATCCATGTTATATAATGTAATAATTAAATCATATATAAATTTCATACTTTCTATGTATATGTATTTTTTATTTGCAAAAACATGACAACCCTATCTTTTTATGTATCAAAACATAACAACCATGTTTTTTTATTTGTCAAAACATGATAATCCTATTTTTTATTTTTCAAAACATAAAAATCCTATTTTTTATTTGCCAAAAAATGATAAACCTACTTTTTTATTTACCAAAACATGGTAATGCTAATTTTTTATTTACCAAAACATGAAAATTTTGTTTTTTATTTGCCAAAACATGACAGCTATGTTTTTTTTATTTGCGAAAACATGAAAATCCTTTTTTTTTTAATTTGTTAAAACATGACAATCCTTTTTTTTTTTTGGGCAAGTTGGGACCCTCCTCTTCTATTTATTCTCAACATTTACTGCTCATTCTTCACTTTGTAGCATTACATGGTTGTAAAACATACTGATGAGGGTTGAAACTCCCTAAAAATGTTTTATGTTGTAATGAATAGAATCAATTCTTGACTTTTTGTTTTACTGCTTCTTTGCTTAGTGTAGAATTTGTAGCTTTGTTCCTACACTTTCAGTGTTTTCTTTCTTACATGTTTCTAATCTTTATTAAGCACAAGAGATATTTTCATAAACTTAAAAATTTATGCTTTTTCTCATTGCCTAGAAAGATGAATCTTGTTGTTCTAGGTGTTCTTCCTAGTTCCTTGTTTTTCTAGCTACCTCCTATTTCTTAGTAAGTGAAAATTGCTTAATCAAGTGTAGATTTTTTCAAAAATTAATCTTGAATGTTATATTCAGCAAGTTACTACATTAATGTACTCAAAGGTTTATGTTGTGTCCATTACCTAGCCCTCATACATTTGCTTAGCATACCAAGAAATTCCTTGGATGTTTTTTGTTTAGTTGACTACTTCTCGAATTGTTGTTACAACATCATGGTGTTTATAATAGGAAATGGACCCCTCTTGTTTGCAAATTCGACTTAAACCAATCCTTGAATGTGAGGGTTCTCTTAAACCCTATATTTTCTTAGCTAGACTGAGAAGACCCAAATCTTTAGAATGTCATCCCAAACACAATCGCTTGATGAAGAAATCCTTAAAAGCTTCATGCCTTTTTGTCAAGAATAGTTGTAGGTGTCATTGTCCCACCCTCATAATGGCTTGTATGCTTAGGATTTTATTTTTTTTATTTACCAAAACATGATAACCCCCACATCTATTATGAGAGGTGGGTATCTAGAAGATTAACAGGGTGGTGAACTACTTGATAGAGTTCTTGAAAGAGTAAGGAAAGTCATGGTATGGCTTGACCTATTGAATATTGACAAGAATTAACTTCTGTGGGGTTGTTGGGTGATAGAACTACATGGCGCTAGATTAGTACATAGCACGGATGATGTAGGATCCTTTCTATAAGGTTTATAACTTAGCCTTTTATGGAACATCGCTAGGATTATAATAGAGGACATTATCACCTAGTTTAATTAATACTTGTTATATCCTAGCATCATGCCTACATTTACAGTACTTTTGGTGAATGTCATTACTTATCTACCAACTAATTTTTGTCTAGAAGATTGAAATTTATGAGGCATTCTCTTTGAGCTAAGCTTACATCATGGTCAAGTATACTAGTGGTGGAAAGAGTATTGAGTTTCACTTGAATCAATAATGTAGATAGTTTACCATAAACTAACTCATACAGGGAATATCCTATAGGATGTTTATAGGTGGATCTATACACCCACAGATCATTGTTAAGTTTCATGCTCCAATCCTCTCTATAATGACTAATTTTTCTAGTTAATATTCTTGTGATCTTCTCGTTAGTCACTTCTACTTAACCATTTTCTTGAGGGTGGTATGGTGTAGTTATTTTATGATTCACCCCAAGTTGTTGCATTAGCTTTTTGAATGTAGCTCCCATAAAATGAGTCTCTTCGTTAGATGTAAGCATGCATGGTAACCCAAATCTATTCACCACATGTTGTTCAAATAATTTCATAGTTGTTTTGGTTGTATAGTCTTTGACTACAACTACTTCTACCCACTTGATGCAATAATCAACTATCACTATAATGTAAGACTTTCCATTTAACTTTGGTGTGATGTGTCCCATGAAGTTAATTCTCCAAATGTCAAAAGGTTCCAATGGTTATATCCATTGTTTTCATCCTTCATTTTTGGCTATCATCCCTCCATCTCTTTGACATCTTTCACAAAACTATGTAAATTTGTGCACACCCTTGAATATGGTAGGCCAAAAATAACCTACCATTATAAATTTTAGTGTTGTCCTTCATCTTGCATAGTAACCACCACATGATCCTCCATGCAGATCTTGTAGGACTCTTTGTTGGCTTTATTTTGGAACACACCATCTTACTAAATCATCGACACATATCTTTGCTTCTGGAAGATGCTAAGTACTAGCCACAACTTTTTTGCATATATATTGGATCTTATGGATATCTACATTTGACATTAGGAATATTTAGTGCCTTAGTGATTACTTCAACTAAATAAGGTACTATGACTTCCTTTAACATTGAATGTGGCATCATCCTATTTATTTTTCCAAAATTGGTACACTTCTCCTAAGTATCATTCTCCACTACATGACTAATTTGGCCAAAGAGGAAGGGCTTGGAGTTGCTCTTGGATGTTGGTAGGTGTGGATTTCATAAATGGCTTAAATTTGAGTTCCAAAATGACTATGTACATGAATGATTTCTCCTGGATAGCTTGTAGGAATTTGGCTAATAGTGTGAGGCACTGTCCTTGCTCTTGAGTTAGCAGTGCTTCAATCTTAGGTTGTGCAGAATCTTTTGACAAGTGTTTGTTGATGGATGCTAAAAGATTGATCCTCCTACTTTGCTTGTGGATTTTTTTTCTCCATCTTGTCCCCTTCCTCTGGGTTTCTTACACCTTTGCTATGAGGATCCTTTGGCTATGAGTCATTTAAGAGCCATCTCTAGTTACAAAGGATTCATTTGTGATTATCCAAGAATTTTAAATAGGTTCCTAACAGTTCATAATCCTTTCTTTGGTTCTTGGATTTAATCAAAATTTATCCTTATTATTACTTTATAGCTTTTATTATAATTATAGAGTTAGAAAAATTTCAAAAAGAAACCCTTATATGTTGTATCTTTTAGTTATTATGGCCTCTTACAATTGTTATTCTCTTGCTTATTGTGTGTTCAAATCGGTAAATAGGAGGGATGATCAAGTTTAGCAACTTTTATTCAATTATTTAATTAATATTTGATTGTTTTTTATTACTCTTACCCTGAATGTACTCTTCTAGCATTAGAAAAATCTTGCTCAAATCACACAACCTATGCACAATGCTATCCCCCATGACTATGTTGATCACCTCATGGTCAAGAGGATTCAAGAATCATATAAATTGGATTTATGGTGAGGAAGTTATGAAGCTTGGAGGTTTGGTTGCCATCAGGTTAGAAAAATAACATGAATTCCCTATGTATCAAATGAGAAGAATGAAAAATTTCTAACACCTCATGTATATATATAGATATTTGTGGCGGTGACATCGTAGTTGTGATGTATTATGGCCTAATACATCATGGTTACAACGTCACCCAAAAAAATTTAGGATTTTTAGTAATTTTTGGTGGAAAAATTAAATCAAATGAATAATTTAGGAGATGTAGAGGTGGTTTGAAGGATTCTTGATCATGGATGATGTTTAGAATATGAAAATTTGGTCGTAAAAGTTTATGAAAGAAGGAATCTTTGAAAAAGTAGGTCAATGAAGTATATAGAAGATGGTTGGTAGGAATTTCTAAAAGTGTGATAAGTTATGGGTCTGTAGGAAATTAAAAATGATGGCTTAAACGTTCTAAAGACACAAGATGATGTGGAATTGATCAATAGGTATGAAGCATAAGAGTTATACAAGTGGGTCCTCCCCAAAGTAGGCTCCAGCCCTTAGTGCCCTTGTATAACCACACCTACAAGTGTTCGTAGGAACTCAAGGAGTTCGATGTAAAACATACTTATCTTCCAAAACACTTATGTTAGTATCACCTAAATAAGAAGATAACACTATATTATATAAAATCATTAAAGTATGATTGTATATAATAGTAAGGTGGAATGGGAGTAGTAAGGGATTTCAAGAATTGGGACATGAGGTGTCTTACTATAGGCATAATAAATTTTGGATGTAATATATGGTTCAAGTAATCATTAGCCTTTCCATTCAATATTTAAACCAAGTTCATATCACTAACTAGTGACATCGCATTACATCAACCCAAAACTAGCAACCACAAGACTATCATAGGTGAAAGAAGTATTAACACTTGGTAATGAAGTTTAAGGAAGTTGTTTATTAATAGCATAGTTTACTTTGTAAAGGAGACTTGGCCATTGGATGGTGGAGTGCCTTCAAGTATGGGTAACATGTCTTTGTTCCATAACCAATGTGAGTCTAAGAAACCTTAAAGTTTTTGAGAAGTTTTTGACCTTCAGGCATGGGTAACATGTCTTTCTAGTGGAATCCCTAGAAATTTTTATTTTGTGCATTTATTTGATTATTACTGTGTAAACCTTTTCTAGAGGACTACTTTTAGATATGGGTAACATGTCTTTTTAGGGACATGATAAGGTAGCATTTATTTTATACATCCATTTTTCATTAGAACTTAAGTAAATGATACAACTTACTAGTAGGATAAGATATATAGTAGCAACCTTAGAGAATCCACAAGTATCCTTGATGTCACACCCTTTTCATTCCAACTTGTTTCTTCACTTTTTTATCTAGGCATAATGATCACACGTTTATTTTAGTTTTATTGTAAAAAGAATATCATTATTTCCATGGTAAGAACCTCTTATTATTGGAAATGAGTGGATGGATAATGTGGTCTCATTGTATATAGAATCAATTCTCGACATTTTGATAATATAGGATTGAATTCACATTATTGGAACTACATCTTATTTTATTCCTTGCACTTTATTAGAAAAATTAATAAAATATCTACAAGAAGGATGATGAAAAATTATAGAAAATTGAGAAGAATGGAAAAATAATAAAAATAGAGAATGTAGAATAGAATTCAAAAGGTATTAAAGAATAGAAAATGATTAAGAAATGGAAAAATTATAAAAGAATGTAGAAATTGGTAAGAAAAGAAAAAAGATATAAAGTAAAAAGTAGAAAAATATTAGAAGGAAAACTCATGCCTAAGTGACAAACTTAACATCCCCACAACTATTATGAGAAGTAAATATCTAGAAGATTGACTAGGTGTTAAACCACTTGGTAAGGAAGGTAGAGTCCTGGAAAGAGTAAGGAACGTCATGGTATGGATTGACTTATTGAATATTAATAAGAATTAGCTTTTGTGGGGTTGTTGGATGATAGATCTACATGGTGCTAGATCAATACGTAGAATGGACGATGTAGGGTCCTTCCCATAAGTTTTAGAACTTAGCCTTTTTTGGAACATGGTTGGGATTATAATAAAGAACTTTATCACCTAGTTTAAGTGATACTTGTCTTATCTTGGCATCATTCCTACATTTTAGAGTACTATTTTTGAATTTCATTACTCATTTAGGCCAACCAGTTTTCATCTAGAAGACTGAGATTCATAAGGCAATATCTTTGAGCTAAGCTTAAATCAAGCTCAAGTGTACTAATGGTGGAAAGAATTTTTAGTTCCTCTTGGATTGGTAATGTAGGTAGTTTACTATAAACTAAATCATATGGGGAATACCCTATAGGATGTTTCCAAGTGGATCTATACACCCATAGAGCATCATTAAGTCTCATACTCTAATCCTTCCTATAATGACTAACTATTCTAGTTAATATTCTTGTGATCTCCTAGTTAGCCACTTTTGCTTGACCATTTTCTTGAGGGTAGTATGATGTAGTTAGTTTGTGATTTACCCCAAGTTGTTGCATTAGCTTTTTGAATGTAGCTCCCATAAAATGAGTCTCATTTTTAGATATAAGCATGCATGGCACTCCAAATCTATTCACCACATGTTCTTGATAGAATTTTGTAGGTATTTTGGTTATATAGTCTTTGACTGCAACTACTTCTACCCACTTGGTGCAATAATCAACTGTTACTATAATGTAAGTATTTTCATTTAATCTTGGTGTGATGGATCCCATGAAGTTAATTCCCCAAATGTTAAAACATTCCAATGATTGCATCCACTATTATGCCCTTTCATTTTTTGTTGTAAGCCCTCCATCTCTTTGACATCTTTCACAAGACTGTGCAAATTAGTGTTCATCCCTAAATATGATAGGCCAAAAATAACCTACCATCATAAATTTCAGCACTCTCCTTCATCCTACGTAGTGACCATCACATGGTCCTTCATTCACATCTTGTAGGACTCTTTATTGACTTTTTTCTAGAATACACCACCTTACTAACTCATCAACATATATCTTGTAAAGGTTTCCATTGATTTCCTTGTATCTCTTTACTTTGTGAAGAAATTGTTTCTTATATTTCTTATCCCACTCAATAAGAAGTTATTGTTTAGTGAGATATGTTATGTAATTGGTAAGCCATGACTTCTATGTTGAGTCTACAATCATTACAATTTTGGTGAATAAGTTTTCATTAGGAGATTAATTTGATACTAGTTTATCATTCTCTTGGGGTTTCCATATAAGTCTTGATAAATGATTGGATACCATATTTTTGGATCTTTTTTTATTGATCATGGTAATTTCAAACTCTTTTAGGATAATTAGCCATCTTATCACTCTATGAGTAACCACTAGTTTGTTCGTTAAAAATCTAATGGTACTATAATCTGTGTGGACATAAATAAGATACCCAAGCACATAATGTCTGAATTTTTCAAGTGCATACAACATGACCATTAGCTCCTTTTTTGTTATGGTGTAATCAAGTTTTTCCTGAGTGATGCTTTAACTGGTGTAGTCTATATAATAGGGGTTTTCCTACTTGTCCAATTGAGTTAGTACTACTCCCAGTGCATAGTTTAAAGCATATTTCATAATGTTGAAAGGCTTTAACCAATCTAGAGATCAAAGGATTGGTGTCTTAAATAGTTTCCATTTTAAAGTCCTAAATGATTTCTCACATTGCTCCATCCATAGAAATGGTGCATATTTCTTAGTTAGCTCTACTAGTGGTTTTACAATTTTAGAAAAAATTTCAATGAATCTTTTGTAGTATCTTGTATGGCCTAGAAATGATTTGACATCTTTGATAGTTTGTGGTCTTTACATGATACTCTTGATGACTCTGATCTTCTCCAAATTTACCTCTATTCCATTGTGAGATACTTTATGTCCTAGAACTATACCATCTTGAACTATTAAATGGCTTTTCTACTAATAGATCTTTAGATTAGTTTCTACACATCATTTCACTACTTACTTCAAATGGTCCAAGGCCTATTTAAAATTTAGCCCATATGTGGAAAAGTCATCCATAAATACTTCAACTCGATTGCTAATTTTCTTTTGAAAGATGCTAAGTACTAGCCTCTAAAATGTAGTAGGTGCATTACATAAGCCAAAGGCCATCTTCTTGTATGCGAACGTCCCTCATGGACTAGTGAATGTGATCTTTTCTTGGTCTTCTAGTTGTTGGCACATTTTGGCCATTTCATGGAACAAGTTGGCATGATTAAATCTACAAGTAAAAAAAAAAGAAATCTCTTTTCAAACTTCTTAAGAGAAATAACACAATTGTATCAGAGTGTAGGTTGGTATCCTTGGAATATCATACCAAGATAAAGAGTTTTCTAGCAAGTCCAAACATCTTTGATGACATTTATTTCTTCAAACTATGGATAGCTATGACTCAGATTTTTAGAGCACAATAATGTTATGTGATACTGTGAAAATACATTGAAAACCGGAAAAACAACAACAAGGCAACAGAACCACTCCCTCCATGGTTGCCTTTGCTGCCACAGAACGGCTTGTGGGTCAAGCTGCCATGAATCAGTTTGCACAGAACCAAAAAAAAAACTATCTTTAATGCCAAGAGAATTATTGGCAGACGCTTTTCAAACCCTAGTATTCAGACTGATAATGCCATTGGTTATTTTCTATAATTGTTGGCCCTGAAGGAAAGCCACTGATAGAGGTAAGTTTCAAGGGTGAAAATAAACGATTTATTGCAGAAGAGATATCTTCCATGGTGCTGACTAAAGTGAAGGAAATTGCTAAGACGTTTTTTTAAATTGTGAGGTGAGTAAGGTTTTGGTTACTGTACCTACCTACTTTGACAATGCTACAAGGATGCAGGATTGATTGCTAACTTTGAGGTCATGAAATTGCAGTAGCAATTTCTTAGGATTTGGACAAGCCTTCTAAGAAGGAAGAAAGTGTTCTAGTTTATGATTTGGGTGGAGGAACATTTGATGTTGCTATGCTTGGAATCAGGAAAAACTTCATCACAGTAAAGGCAGTGGATGAGGGCCGTGAGACATGAAGAAGCAAGTGTTCTCAGTGCCGCAACTGCAGGGCCATCTCAGGTATCCTTCTCACAGATGGATGTTGCACTTTGGTTCTATTTTTGTCACCTTGGTGGTGCTACCTTTGCCCTTCAAGACGTTCGTGCATCTGCAATTTATATTCACACAAGGCTTGCTTTCAAATTTACTGAAAGGACAACGAAATGTACATTTTGCTACAGGAGAGGACTCACCGATAGTACTCAGCATGATCCCTGCACCTACACCATGCACTGTTTTATATTCTGTTGGACCTGAATGGAGAAAATGAAGTACCTGCATTGTGTCATCAAAGAAAATCTGTGTCTACACCCACGCATTCCTTGAGAAGTCATGGAATCTATAACCGTAGATGGATTCGGTACCCAGAAAAGCCAAAATAATTTTTAATCTATGGGTAATAAGGAAAGATGTCACCATCTGGGGAGGTGACACAGAGAAATGTGCCACATGTGCAAAAATAGTTGCTTCTTCACTTGGTCGGGCTTACATGCAGCTTCTTATTTATTTATTTTTCTTATCAATTTTGCGGCATTCAAAAACTAAAAAAAAAGGACAGAACAAAGATAGTGTAGGCGGGCAGCAAATTTGCAGACCAAATCTTTCTGTTTTTCTTCCCCCAAATTTACCATGGGCATACGATTTTAGAATGTTTGGTGCTGCTTCCATTAAGATTGAGATGATGCAGATTTTCATTGNCTGCAACTCATTTGATGCAGTATTCCCTCGCTTCTGATCTTGGAGAACTACCATGAAAGTATCTAGAAGGATGGATTTGTGTTGCCAACGCAGCTCTCAGTCTTGTCCGCTGATTCTTATTATTGGCAATGTGACACGTACTGGTTGGGCTGCACAGGAAATCAGTTTCCAAGAGGAAGGATATGCTGGCGAAGGATCTACCATTGCTGCATCCACAAGTGCCTTTCATGATTTATTTCAAATAGAACAAGTTTAACGACGGTTACTCAAAATCTTCCGAGAATTANTCCAAGATCAGAAGCGAGGGAATACTGCATCAAATGAGTTGCAGAATCGTTGAACATCAGAATAAAAATCAAAATCTCCTCTATTGTTGCCCTTAATCGAGATTTCGATCAACTTGTTGGTGACGACACACCAGCCAAGAATGACACGGTAGTCTGAATTTGTGGTGAGAAACTATTCCAAGTTATGTGCAACGACCATCGAAGAAGAACAGTGATTTTTTCTGCAATTGGTTCTGTCATTGAGAGCATATCCCATGAGAGAAGTCATGATTTAATCAACGTCATTATCGCGCAAAAAGAGTAGTGACGCTATGGTTTCTAAAAGAGCATCCACCAGAGTTTTGGTTCAGCTGCGAAATTAGGCCTCTTAATTATTTTGGTTTTGCATTAATGATGGCATTCAAAATTCAACCTGTTGGAATTACCCAAAAGAAAAGAAAAAAAATTAGTAGCAAAAAACGTGGTTGTGTTGAGCAAGTGTTAATTTCTACAAGGCTGCATCAAGAATGATAAATATTAATTGCATGGCCTGGAACTTGGAGCCGTTACTTGGTTCTGAACACCCTTGTCTCTTAACTGGATTTTGTACGTGGCAAGGTTTCTAATAGATGGTTTTTCATAGTTAAAAAAATATTGTTATTTAAGAAAAAAGGGGACATTTGGCTATTATCCCTTTTATTCCTATGGAAGTTGTAACTTCCTAGGATAGTTACAACTATGATATTTGTAACTAATTTTAATTTTGATTACCATGAAGACACTTGGAAACTAAAAAGGCCACTTGTCAAATACAGCTTTTTTGTTTCCATGGCGACCACTTGGCAACTGAATAGGCCACTTGTCAATTAAATGGGACACTTGTCAATTGCAACTTTTTTATCTTTATGGTGGTTATAACCACCCAAAATTTTTGTAACTTACCTAACTACCTATAAGACCTTATAAAAGGGCTTCAAGGGTAGGAAGGAAGGGGAGGGATTACACTTAGGGTCTCAAGACACTCTTGGAAGAGCATTTGTAAAAAGACATTGTGAAAGATTACTTGTAAGATGACTTGCTAAAGACAACATTTCAGCCTCTTTGTCATAGTCCTGTGAGTTATGTTTATTATTTTTTATTTTGTTTAAATTGTTTAGCTAGTGGTTTAGATAGTATCATGCTTGGCAAGTAATTTTGGGATTTTTAGATTGCTCTTATTGTTCTTGTTGCATGATAG
>MNCI01004706.1:201824-228714 GCA_015680685.1 Gnetum montanum
GAAGTAAGGTATTAACTACATTGAAATTCATCTACCCTTGCTAATGTAAGATTACATTGTGTGTGCAGATGGAAATCATGCAACAATGGACTAGATTTGGAAGGAACACATGGAATGGAGCAGCGCTGGAATCAGCTATGCAAGGAGCACGATCAATGATGCACTTACGGATGGACAATAGAAGGCACAATCTTGGCGTTGGTAGTAGCAACACTTCTTTCTCTCTCTCTTTCTCAGCTGCCAACTAAGGTATGATGTCATTGTAATAAGGTGTTCACCATTGTTTTCATGAACACCAGTTTTGTCAAGTCTTGTAATGATGATCCATTCACATGTCATCCCATTAGTTTCATTCCCCTCAATAATCCCATACCTTGCCGATATTATTGTAAGGAACTCGAGGATGAGTTTTCATTCAGTCATGAGGGTATGATGGGACACGATATCACATGGGCCACGATATCGTGTACATGATATCAAGTCCGACGCGATATCGCATCCCCCACGATATCACATACATGATATCACGTCTTCCCCTGCAATATCGCGTACGTGATATCGCGGTCCACTGCCATATCTATAAATAAGAGGTGGCTCTCCCTTGTTTCATAATCTTGGCTAGAAATAGATCACTCCAGAGATAGAATATTTTTCCATGTGCCCGCAATAGGAGTCCCATAGTGAACGAATCTTTATTCGAGCAACATTGTACCTAAACACAAGTTGTGTATGGCAATAAAGACGAGCTTTCTAGATAAACCTTGCAGTGCATGGAATAGGATTTTATTTAATGTTATTTATTGCTTTCCTAGTAACGCGATATGAGTACAACTTGATTACGAGCATCTAGTGTGACTACTTGGTAACCCAGTGGCGTATCCAGGATCTGTGCTTGGTAATCCCAGTGGTAGTCATGCACCAAGATGTGTACGGTTAGTCAAGGAATTGGCTGCTCATCGCACTTAGGCTAGATTAGCTTCCTCCACCCTTTCCTCCTAGTTAAGTGCCTCAGTACGACCTCCTCGAGCACATGCGTTACGTGTGGTAATCCCAGTAATGATTAGCGTTTGGTAGCCATGGTTGCATTGGTTCAGGGTGTGTACGGTAAGTGGGAATAGATGCTGACGCTAGGTTAATTTAGACTTAGTCATTAGTTAGAGTTAGTTAGTTTCTCAACCCTTCACCTCGATAGCATAGGAGAAAAACATAAAAGACTATAAAAATCATATACCTCAGACTTACTTAACCATACACCATGACAACTACAAGTAAGTATGGAAAGACAATGAATAATTAACCCCAAGTGTTCCATGGGGCGTGTAGGCATTTAGTCTATGGAGTTCGACCAGATCACACATGCTACGCTCGTTTCGTATGGTTGAGTGTAGGGGTTTCTCGCCACTCATCATCCTCTTTACATCCATTGCATGTTGTGATAGCATTATCTTTTATAGCCTAAATTTTTTGTAAATGATTGCACCCATTATCACTGTATGTGATACATGGAACTCTCAACTTTAAATGATTCCAGCTTCATCTTCCTTGGATATTTCTAAGGAAAAGTCTTTGATTCGAAGCTTAGCATCCACATGGATGACTAAGAAGTTAGTAGGATAAGACTAGCTATTGATGGTAGTAATAACATCTTTCTCTTATCCAAGTGGAACAATAATGGATTTGTCTGCAAGCTCTAATTAGATGTCGCTCTTCTTAAGTGAGGGTAGTTTCCAAGCCTTGTACATATATTATGAAATTAGATTTACTCTTGACCTAGAATCTAAGAGAGCTTTTCATGGTTTATGTCCTATTATTTGAAGATAAACTAAGGGACTCCCAGGATCTATTCTCTTCTTAAGAAGTGCTTTTGGTTTAATCTAATGTGTAATTATTTGTGTGAGCATGACAATAGTGACTTTCTAATTAGTAGGTATTAGAAGCATAGTGTTCTTTGGAGAAGTGTATAGGGATGGGGTAGAGTTAGGTGAAGTCCTCATCCTTTGAATCTTTTCTAGACTTTTCTTGGAAAATGAACATTTCTTGGCTTTTGGCTCAGTTATGACTACATCCTCTTGTGTAGTTACTACCTTGGTGGTGCTCTTTTGTTGTGGTTGTGTTGTAGCTCTCCTTGCCTGACTAGTGGCAATACTAGTGGTAAGGAGTTAGGAGTTTGAAGTGAGGAACTTGCTACTAGTTGAGGTACATAAGAATTTGGATCCATTCGTGAAGTAGTGGGTCAATGATATTTTTTTGGATAGTAGTGAGAGGAAGCATGGACCGAAGTACTCCCTAGGAAGATTGGATGTTGAACATAATATCCATAGGAATCAAGTTGCCTATATGGATATTAGTGCCTTGGCAGTGTCATTCCCCATGCTTTTGGTTATTGCCACTGCTACTGGTATTTTTCCTACAATTGAGGATATGCTCTACCTAGATAGTATGTTTATTGATAGGGCTATCTGAAGTTACCTTGTGGATAAAGTCATCTTCTAGACATCTATTTCTTGATGAATTTCAGGCTAAGTACATACACCCTAGACTCTAGTAAGTGGGCCATAATAGGCCAACATCCCTTAGGATATTCATATTGGCATACTTTACATCCTTTATCATCTTTTAAAAGAGTTATTACTTTATCTACTATAGTAACCTTTCCTTTATTTTTGTATTATTCTCACCCATTGTTTCTTCTTTTCTTCTTGTCTTTGCTTCGGTGTAGGGCTTGTTTAATCTTCTCCTCAATTATCTTAATTATTGTGGAAAATTTCTCATCTATGGAATTCCACATTTTCTATACCTTGGCTGCCATATCATTAACTGATTTCTAAATAGATAGAGTCTTTCGTTGGATAATATCCTCTAAAGTTTCATCCTCTTGCAATTCACATATTCTGACATCCCTTTTTCTAATGGCAAGATCTCTATTTTATTCTTCGATTGATTCTCTTTTTCTTAACTCTCCTTCTTCTTTCACCACTTGATCAATAAGTCTCTAAATATGATGAGATATCATCTTTGATAACCTATCTTGGGCATATACCCGAAGGATTTCTCTTATCTTGTTTTGTAGCCTATCGACAATGTGCCATAGTTTCTCCCTTTGAGAAAATCTATGGCCAAGGCACTTATGTAACAAGGAATAGTATCTACCCATTGTCACATCAAGGGATTCATGTGTCCCTTGCTTCCATCCCTAAATTTATTTTCTTATAGTGGACACTTTGGAATAAGTTTGATTTTTATCATTGAAGAAGTCTAACATGATAATCCATATTTGAGTAGATTCTTATTCTAAGGATTTGTACTAGCTCTCTACTTCCTTTATGTGTTCTACAAAAAAACTTTAGTTTCTACCAATTGTTTTCAATGTTTTAGAGATCATAGGCATTGTGGAAGTCTTAAAGATGGTGCTATGAATTTGCATTATATCTACCTTCAAATTTGGAAATATTATTCATGTCTAGTTGTTTGATGCAACTATCCCTTATATGCATGGTAGGAATATACACTACTTCTCTGATGTTAATCATGTTGTGAGTGGCTAGTAGGGGTTCTTCATTATCTTTGAGTTTATAAACTTTATTGTAATAGTGATCCCTTTGATGCCCATAATACTATCTCTCTTCATATCTAATTCTTTATCTTCTTTGTTCATAATCATATTCTTCTTTATCTGGATGTATTCTGTGATGTTCATATCTCTTAGGATCCCTTTGTCTTTCCCTATCATGATCCCTCATTCTTCTTCCTCTCTTGTCATACTCTCTGGAGGAGTGTGAAGATGAGGAGAAAAAAGTTGAAGAATTGTGCCAGCTACTTCTCCTTCTATGACTCCTTGACTCATTCCTTTTTGATCCATTGAAGGTTCTAGGCCTTGAGTTCCTCCTAAATGTGGAGTCTTCCTTGTCTCCTTTAGGTGTTTTTGGAAGAGCTGAATGAAATTGTATTTTGATAGGATCTTCAGTACGGATGACTAGTGTTTGGTATTGAGATCCATGTGTTTGATAGAATTTTTTTGTATGGAACATAGTATCACCTCTTTCCTCTAGGAAAACCATTTTTGGTGCTTCCCTTTCTTTGTCAAGCTCATGATTTATCTCCATAGTAGCATTCCTTCTTACCTAAGCTTTTATTGATTGATGTGGCCTAGTCATATACCTTGTGATGTGGTATCCTTCTTGTACGTGGCCAAGGTTTAACCTTATGAGGATTGCTTGTAGCATAGATGGTGTAGAATATTCTTGTCAAGACAATGTTGTCTTGTAAATCTCTCCACCTTAGTTGTTCATCCTGGTGAAAGAAAAATGTGAAATTAGGATAATATGGATCAATGTGAGCATAGGGAATCCTAGTTTGCATGAGCACACTCCAATCTTCTTCATCATATCCCTTGTCATGACTCTTATGAATTTCACTAGCAAGTGGTGATTTCTCTTTATTTTTGGAAGCCATATTAGATGTTTAATACCTTAAGTTTGTACTTTGGAAAAATTGGTTTAAGTATGAAGGATTTTCTTGATGACTTTTAACATAACAAAATTTATAAAATCAACTACTTAGCAAATATTAACACATCTCTGGCAATAGCGCCAATGATGAGTATTTGGTTATTCCAACACTCCACCATACAGGTCATGGGTGTACAAGTGCAATATGATCATAATTTGTTGATGACCAATGTAGGTTCACTAGTAGTTTAAGTTCAGTTTGTGATCGCTACCTTTTTACTTTAAGTTAGTGAAGTGCAAGTTGTATGGCTTAACTCTCAATGAGGCATATGCTAGATTGATGTTGTTGGCTCAAATTAAAACTAAGTGTAAACATGAGGAAAATAGGGTAATAGAATCTAAGTATAAGTGTAATGCAAGTAAAAAAAAAAACTATTCTAGCCTATAGGCATTAAGTATCTATTCTTGGTTTACCATTCATGCCTTGGACTTATGCAACTATCACTTAAATTACCAAGTGTTATGCTACTTGATGAACCAAACAATAACACTACTAGGATTATTAAATAGTTACACTTATATGTTCGAATCTAGTCATACTTATACTACTATACTCATGAACAATGAAAAAGTAAAGTACTTAGAAATAGTAAATGACTTAATCAAAGTAAACATATTAAAAGTTAACAATTAAACTAAGTAAGAAACATGAACTAAGTAAAAGTAAAGCAAACGAAGTAGAATGCTGCAATGGTGGAAAACAACCTCAATCTTTATTTTCAACCATGAACTATGCCCAATAACAATTCACTTGAACAAAGATTATGTACAATTTCTTAACACCACACTATGGGCATTCACTATCTTGCTAAGTGTAAAATCAAGAAAATAAACTACAAGAATTTGCCTAAGTGTTGAACCAAAGTTGTTTGTTTGGCACAAGAGTTGGTATTTATAGTGAAGACCAAGACCCACTACATTGTATCTACGATGACATAAGTAGAGCTACAATATCATAGATATGATATAGTATCTTTGACTTTATACAATTTTATCAATTACTTTCCATTCAGTTTGTAGGTATTCCACATGCTTCACTTTTGCATTCCATTCAATTTTTGGAACTATGATCGTAGCCTCCATTGGAGTATGCTTTTATTTGTGTCCCCAAACAAAAAGCTCACCTTTGATGTCCTCTTAAATAACAATCTTGTTCTTACCCTTCTTTTGCATGAATGCGAATCTTTGAAATTACTTCCAATAAACATCTTTATCAAAACAAAAATCAATTCAGTATAAAAATATCTCAACATTGCAATGATAATTTGGAGGGTTATTAGTGGCAGTTATTTTATGCAACAAGTCTTGTATCAATAATATAGATAGTAATTTGTTTTTTCTATAACGAACTACTTTTAGTGTTTATTTGTTAATGAATTAAACTTTATGTTGAGATGAAAAGTTGTATTCAATATATTTCTTAAGTATATTCAGCGGTTGTAATTAGGTGGTACATCTTAGCATATCCACTAGCTTTGCACTCTAATCCATTGTTGCATTTAACCACTTTTGTTGGCCATGTGTTTTTTTATGTTTTATTTTCTGAAATGTTTAACTACATGTTATTTAATACAAGGATCATTATTTGGAGTAATAGTGTTCATCTCGCTAAGTAGGTCTCAAGAGGGCTGGTGGATGAGTGAAAACCCAATTTCTTTGACTGCTTGTGCCTAAGCTTGAACCAATGCCGCCCATTCCCACCACGGCCACTACTCTATGCTGATCAATTAAAGACAAAATTTTATTCTTCTTGGGCTCAATATCTACAGAAGTACTTTCATCATCTAAAAACTTCGCCTCCAACCGCAACTCTGCAACCTCATCATCAGCCGATGAAGCATTTATAACATACTCATTTTGCTGAATACCATTCTCATTTGCTTGGTTTGTTAAATGATTCAATCTATTATTGACCTCCGTGATCTGTTTTCCTAGCTTACGATGGAATACTAACTGCCTGACAATTTTCCTTAACCATGAAAAAGGAACACACAAGATACAAGAAAGACCTTTTCCCTGATTCTCATGGCCGTCAAGGTCATCATTTTCCAACGGCAGTGAACAGATTTCGACAAAATCCTCCACATCCATTACTGCATTGCGAAGGTCCGTTATCCATCTTTGAAAAAGCTTCGACTTAGGTGCATGAAGGATCTTGTCAGATGCATCTTCAAGGTACAACTGCAGGTACTCGAGCCTCTGATTCAGATCACCAAAATCCGCAGAAAAATTAAATATAAGAGATGCTTCATCACCGATCTTCTCCCCGATTTTGTTAAGGATGCCTTTTATGGAACTTTTGATTCCAGCCACGGCAACTTCCATATTTTTGGAAAAGGCAAACCTTGCGGACTAGCAACCTAAGCACCAATAATCACTACAACCACAGAACACAGAGCCTCCTGGAGCATCAGATAAGCACACAACAATGGAGGCAGGCATAAAATTTGCAGGGTGCGCCTTTCTATAATTAAAAAGGGTATGTTGAAAAGTACCTTTAACAGGAATGGTTCAACTCAAAAATTACCCTTCACCCCTCGGGTTAGAAGGGCAAAACCGACAAGACGCTAATAATTAAAATATATTTAAATTATTAAAATTAATGCTTTATCTTGTTTAAGTCATATATTGTAGTAGTGTAAAGGAGTAGAGACCACGTAGAAATGGGCCACTAAGATTTAGTTTATATTAATGCTAAATTATGTATTCATTAAAATAAACACTTGCAAGGACCAAAAACATATGCAACCAATCACCTTTCAGATGAAAAATAATGTAACCTTCTTTTTGGTTTCTAGATCTATCTCAAGGTCAAGTGTCGGTGAAGTATTGACAAGGAAGGACTTGTCACATGCTATAGTCTTTGGTTGGTATGGCTTTTTGACTTGTCAAGCCATACACCTACCACACAATTTATTATTATCTCATTTATAAAACCATGGTTTGGTTTTTGATAATTAACTTGAGGGCTATTTAAAATTAAATGCCAAAAAAAGATACAAATAAGTCATGGCCAATTGATTATAATAAATATTAGTCATATCAGGATCCAATGACCTTAACATGCAACTTGGCCGTGAAATTTGAAAATGCACCAGGGTCCCGTTAATCACGTCATTGAGAGTCAAATTTGAAAAAGCACCAGTGGTCCCATTAATCACGGCCTTGAGTTGTAATGCAATGCAGGAAAAGTGGAATGCGTTTTCACTAAATTTTCTGGACACCAAAGCCCTGTATGAGTTGTTGCCAACCCGTAGCGGTGGTTACTTTTATTATCAATCAGGGCATCTTCTTAACTCAAGTTTTAGGTCTAAAAAATATGGCTATGTTCACACATCGACGTAAGAATCTTGAAAACTTTGACGTAAGAATCTTGAAAACTTTGTGTAAAAAACCTGATTGTGGGGTTTATGATTGTGCAATGACATAAATTATTTAGTTGTTGACTACGCTTCCCACCGGGGGTGCTGTATAAATAATGGCCATGTTGTTAGCCAATCAACATCATGCATAGGGGATTATGTCCATCATTAACTATTAAAAACTTTGAGTAATTAGAAATGCAAAGGACCGCAAGAGAATTCAAACAAAATAATGTAGTTTTCTTGGTCTTTATCTAGGTCCATTAACCATGTTACATGAGTAGAAGCAATACAAAAAAAGACAAACCTGTAAAAAATGTAGCATGTAGCCTTTATAGAAGGTTACTTAGGGCATCTATTTATTCTAGGGTATGTGGGTATAGATAATGCTTATGTTGATGAACTAGAGAATCTTGGAAATTTTGTGAAAAGTAATATTAGAGAACTTCATAATGAAGATATAGGGTATCTTGAATGTGGATTTTGAAAGACCATTTGAAAATTTGGCTATTTTGATTAGCAGTTTTCATCATCAACAATAACTTTAATATCTTTTTGTAAACATCAATAGGTCAATAGTAGATAAGGTGAAAGTGTTATATAATAGATCAATAGTACATAAAGTGAAGATATTATATAATATATCTTTAATAAATTTGACCTTTTTAGTATTGGTGAGACATGGGAAACTAAAAATTTCACAAATTTTTTATTTTAAATTTTTATGTTTATCTTTTCCTTATAAAAGAAATACACATTTTTGAAGACCATTTGGAGGTTTGATCATTTTGATTAAAAACTCTCTTTCATAAGAAATTTTAAATAAAAATGATAGATCAATATAGTCAATATATTTGGCTAAAAATATTACCAAAAAATTATTTTTATTCTTAACTTATTGCCACTTTGCACATAGAGAAGCTACTCTCTATGAACAACAAGGTTTATGACAACATTTTCCCTCCTAGTCCATTAATGTAGATACTACTAGTTTTACTTTTGGATAAAAAAATTTTCTTTCAGGTGAATTTAATACTAGAATTAGTTTTGACCATATCCTTGATAGCTATTAGAATCGTCCAGGCTTTTAGAATATTTGAAAAAGCACGTCATTAAGGTGGCATATTTGCAAAAGCAGCAGCGGTCACGTCAATGAGTTGTAATGCAATGCAGGAAAAGTGGAATGCGTCTTTTCGCTAAATTGTCTGGACAGCAAAGCCGTATATGAGTTGTTGCCGCACCGTAGCCGTCGTTACTCTTATTATCAATCTAAGGCATCATCCGAGCCGCGTGCTGTATAAATAATGCAGGAATATAGGCGATTTTGTTGTTTATTAACTATTGAAAACTTTTAGTAATTAGAAAAGCAAGCGTGGCAATAGAATACAAACAAAATTATGTAGTTTTTTTTTTTTTGGTCGTTATCTAGGTTCATGAATCATGTTACATGAGTAGAAGCTATACGTAGAAAGAGGAACTTGTTAAAAATGTAGCATGTAGCCTTTATAAAAGGTTACTTGGGGCATCTTTTTGTTCTAGGTACATGGGGTATAGAAAGAGGAACTTGTTAAAAATGTAGCATGTAGCCTTTATAAAAGGTTACTTGGGGCATCTTTTTGTTCTAGGTACATGGGGTATAGATAATGCTTATGTTGATGAACTATGGAATCTTGGAAATTTTGTAAAAAGTAGAATTAGAGAACTTCATAAGAAAGATATAGGGTATCTTGAATGTAAATTTTGAAAGACCATTTGAAAATTTGGCTATTTTGATTAGGAGTTTTCATCATCAACAATAACTTTAATATCTTTTTGTAAACATTAATAGGTCAATAGTAGATAAAGTGAAAGTGTTATATAATATATCTGTAATAACAGATCAATAGTACATAAAGCGAAGATATTATATAATATATCTTTAATAAATTTGACCTTTTTAGTATTACTGAGACATGGGAAACTAAAAACTTTACAAAATTTTTTTGTTTATCTTTTCCTTATAAAAGAAATACACATTTTTGGACACCATTTGGAGGTTTGATCATTTTGATTCACAACTCTCTTCATAAGAAAGTTCAAATAAAAATGATAGTATATTTGGCTAAAAAGATTAGAAAAAAATTATTTTTATTCTTAGCTTGTTGCCACTTTGTACATAGAGAAGCTACCCTCTATGAATAAGAAGGTTTATGACAGCATTTTTCCTCCTAGTCCATTAATGTAGATATTGCTAGTTTTACTTCTAGATAAAAAAATTTTATTTGGGGTGAATTTAATACTAGAATTAGTTTTGATCATATCCTTAATAGCTATTAGAATCCTCAAAGGCTTTTAGAATATGAGAAAAGTGCAAAATGAAATTGATGCTTTAAAGATAAGCAAGGCAATCACATGAGAAATCATTTATTAGATTGTAGACAAGGACCAGATCTATTAGTTTTAAATAACATCAATAATTATCCAACATTAACTTGCTTCACTTTTGTAGGATTGTAATATAGCTCAATTGTTGATTTTTTTTTCTTTCTAGCCTAGAGAATGTTAGTAGCATCAAATGTTTGAAGTAGGTGAAGAAATAATTGAATCTTATTATTGCTCTTTAAGGTAATATTACTTTAGAATAATTGCTAAAAAGAATGAGGATGTTCAAAATAAAATTCAAAAGATTTGGAATCCAAATATGAGTCTTACAAAACTTCTAAAATTGTCCTTAATATTTTCAAAATTTAGAATGCAACTAATCAATAATGGTTTGATGAAAAATGAAGAATAGCTAAAAGTTTATTGAAGACTTAAAAATCACCATAGACTCTCAAGTCATAAAAATTGGATTCAAACTAATAAGAGAGAGTTTTTCCAATAAAGACAGAGTGTGTCAAACCATAAAAATAATATTGATAATAAGTAAAAAATATCCAAAGTACATCATAGGCTTAACACTAACTAGACAACAACAAAAAATAAGAAAAAAAATCTTTTTAATCATAGTATTGTTTCCCCAAGTATACAATATAATAATTAATATTTTTGATAAATTAAAAAGAGAAAATTTATTTGTTGGTTGGGAGGATAACCCCTATCGTAACAACATTTTAGTCACTATTAACATATACGCTTTAAATTAAAATAGCAAATAGATTTGAAAATAGAAAGTTATGGTGANGTCTGATATTTCATTAGTTAACCTAGTGAGACTTCTTGATCTTAAGGCCAGATGAGGAACCTAGGGTTCTAGCAAATTTTAGGTTTACTTGTTGAGGCAACACTTCCATGAAGCATACACTCTTTAAGATGAGGTCTTACAAGTTCATTGCTAGGGCCAAAAATAAATCTTGGTGAGTCTTCAAATTAAATATATATATATATATATAAAGAACATCTCATTGATAAGTGTCAAGTAGTCATTTGGAAGATCTTGGTTGGACTTGTAATAGAGGAGCACATTCTCTTGCATAGGTATGAGACTATATAGGAGGACTAGTCTCTTAGACCTAATAAGGAATGAATCTAAGAGATGTGATGAGCAGCAAGATACCTACACCCAACCATACGAATCATAAGTGTTCATGCATGATCTGATTGAATTTTGTAGACTTCGTAGTTTCAGTACACTAGTCTTCTAGGAAGTGAACCTTGCCCTCAGGTCATTCCTTGTCTTCCCAATTACACTTATGAAGCACATGGTATGGTTAAGTGTAATGGAGGCATACGATTTTTATAGTTTTATGTTTTATAGTCCTGGTGCCTAAATAGAGAGAAAGTTAAGGTAATTTAATGGCTAATTCAATGTAACTAACCTATTGGTCTCTAGCTAGTTCTAACATAAGTATCTAATCCTACTTTCCATATATGTCTTGAACCCATGTATCCATTGCTAGGTTACCAAGCGCTATGCTACTAGGTGCACCAAGCAATAACGCTACTAGGATTACTAAGTGAATACATGTTATGTTCAAAGCAGTTATACTTATGTACTTAATCTATTTGGCTTATCTTGCTTAATTATCTTAATTAACTTAATTAATGGAAAACATTGAATAAGTAATTAAAAGTGTGAAATGCATAAATGAAATATTTAATCTATCTAGAGTGCTGTAAGGTTTATTAAAAAGCTCATCTTTATTGCTGCACACATTGTCATGCTCAAGAACAACATTACTCGAATAAAGATCCATACACTCAATGACTGCTACTACGGGCACTCAGGAAAAATATTCTAACTTTCAAATAAAAGAATTGCAAGAGATTTGCTACTACTATGAAAAATTGATCAATTGATGCCATAAATGTTGTTGGTGAGCTCATATTTATAGATCGGACTAGACCCCTAGGCGATGGAACTGCATTAATGTAATAGGTCTATGTCAACAAGGCCCAGTCAACACAACAAATTAGAACTTGGCATACCCCCATGAATGAATGAAAACTCGTGCTTGAGTTCTTTAAAAAATTAGGAGGTATGGGATTATTTATTGATTCTAACATAAAAAAATAAAATAAGACAAAATGGACATAACAACTGAGTGCCCAATGTATAGACCAACACATTACAAAAAATTACGATGTTCATGACACAAAATTGAACACCATGACATGATTCTTTAAAATTGGATAGCACATTATTTAATGGCATGAAGTTGGTGGAGAAGATTAGACAGTCCCTGGTGGTGGTGGCTCCTAAGAATTTGAGGGACCTTCATTGGGTTTAGGCACATGTGATGGTAGAGGCGATTATGGTTGTTCTGTTGTTGCTACTACTTTAGGTGGAAGGTGAAAAGCATCCAATAATGCCTTCATTTCTCTTCTTGACTCCTCGGATCATTCATGGTTCACGTAGCTTCATCGATGTGGGTTGGGGTTGGAACATCCCAAGGACAAGGAAAAATGAAGAAGAGCCCCTTCACAATGACAAACTAGGCTACGAATTACTTGCACTCAATGTTGAACGCTTGAAGTGTATCCTATAGTGCCTAGTAGTCATTCATTCTTTTGGCCAGGTTCTCCATGACTAATCTTTGGTTGGTGAATTTTACCTTGAGAACCTCAAGTTTAGCATTTGCAACTGCAAACTTTTGCTTTGTGTCTTTACTGATCTTGAACTCAACCTCATACAATAAGTATGAATTGGCCACGTGCTTTTAAAGTTCAAATCATGGTTGTCTGGCAGTCAGCATCATCAGGTTTGCATAACAGAGATTAGATAGCTCCATGTAATCTATCATTTATTTAATCTACAACTCCTTCATGCAAATTTTTGCCCTATTATAGGCATCAATCCCATTAACGATGGGTTGTCACACTTCTTTGCCTAGTTGGAGTTGCTGGAGGAACTCATTAACTTTTACCTTCACTAGTTAGATATGCTTTTCATTCACCTCCTTTTGTAGGCCAACCTAGTCTCTGTAATGATTCTTAACTTTCTCAAATTTTAGAGCTTCATTCTTCTAGGTAGCAATTTCAATAGTTGACTTCTGACATAAGGCATAGACCTTCTCTAGAGAGAGTTTATGATTTTTCATTGCCAATCTCCTTAGTTTCATGTTTGCCCTAGAAAGCTGCTCTTGTTGTTGACGAATAAATTCTTCTAACTATTGTTTTTGCACATCAACATTCCACAAGCGATGATTTTCTATGGTCAAGGTCTCATTTTCTTAGCAAGTCTGCATCAAGTCCTTTCATATTGTGTGAGTGGTAGCTTCTACTATTGACTGATTAAAGACTATTGTTACCATTTCACCCTCAACTTGCTTAAGTTGTTCTTAAAGTTGTTGAAAAGCTTCATCTTGTGTCAATGCAGGGTTGGTAAAAAGAGGGTTAGCAATTCGGGCATTCAATTCAGCAACTTCCACAGCCAAGTGTTGATTATGTGCTTGAGTTATTTCAAGTTGCCCTTCTAAAATAAGGCACTTGCCCTTTACCTCTAGCAGCTCTGATTGGGTTGTAGTGATGATGTCTATAAAATCAAAGATATATGGAATTGGTTTCTTGATTCCCACCAGTCGGTCCAACAGTTTCTCATACTATGCTACATTTAATATTCTACTAATTGCTCCGACAAATGTTTGCACATCTCTTAGTGAAAAAACATCTGGTTTAGGCACCATATGTGCATTTAATGCTTCAGAAATTCTATCAACAATTATCTCTATAGATGTCTCTTGCCGTTGGTGTTGCATCACCAATATGGTTGCCTCCTCACCCTTCTCCAAGTGCATCAAAAAAGAAGCAGCATTCCCATAGATTTCTAGAAATAAAAGATGCTAAGAGAGAGACATCATCACCTCTTAGGCACTTGGATTTGACCTCGTAGGCAACTACATTCATTAGGCAGAAAACATTGATTTGCCCCCTTCATCTAGTTGATTGTATGAGCCACTTCTCTAAGGTGACTCATGGTCGGTCTGTACATAGATGGATCTCCACCACTAGTCCTTGCCTACTATTCTCATTGTTGCAAGAGTTGCTCTCAGAATTTTTGCATGTGTTCAACTATAGTGTAGGCCTTTGGTGTTTGCTCATGAGTAGGTGGTGGAGGTGGTCGTTATTGCTCCTCTTCTGTGGTCGTGGTAGGTGTCCTATTTTTCATCATTTTAGCCCATGAAGCAAAAAGAGCATGTCTGAGTATATTATTTGCATAGTGGACTATCCCTGCCCTTTTGCATAGTTTTTAGATCAAACAAGGAAAGGGAAAGGTCTTTCTTCCATGTTCATTCTCCTTGAAATGCTTTTCTGTTGATAGATAGATTAGTTGTGGAAGATTTGCTAGAAAATTTCCACTTAGAGTAGCTCATGCTTGGGCAGAGAAGGTTGTCACCTTGTTGGGCCTTACAATTAGATTGAGGTGGTAGGCTACTATCTTAAAATAGACTCGCCCTACCAATGTGAGCACACCAAATTCCTTGTGGTTAACCCCGAACACTGCTAGGTCCACTCTTTCTTTGCTCTAGGGTTGCCTTATCTTGACAACTCTACCAATTATGTTCCTATGTCTAGTAGCCCAAGGACCTATGCAATGGCCTCCATTGAGTAGGACACTTGGATTTCCTTGATTTTCACAGCAGATCCTACTTTCCTATTATTGTAGAAGAGATACATTTCTTCCATGTACAACTCCTCACTGAAAGTGATGATTGGCCACATGGGAGAGGCTTGTAATTGAGTTTTGACATCTTCTAGAGCCTCTTCAAGGAATGGTCCAAAATTCAATTCTTAGAGAACTTATCGTTGAATTTCATGGTTCCCAATCATGTCAAGGTAGGCCTATGTGAGTGTGACTTCCAATCTAGGTATAGGGCCTAGCACTTCTCCTTGCTATGAATGTTTAGATGTGAATGCCTCCTCAGGAATCTATTAAACAAATTCCACCTTAACCTCATCTCTGAGAGGTCTTGTTGCATGGGTTACCTCAGCATGTTCATGACCATATTCTTGTTGGCCCCTTCCTCCTCTGGGTCACTTCTCTTGTGGTTGTGATGGTCCTTCCTCCTACGGTCTCTTTGGTCTTGGTGCCATCTATAATCACACATAACAATAGATTAGTAATTATTTTGTAACTCAAAATGATTGGAATACTTTATCTCATAAAGGAGTTATATTTTGCTAAGGTGTGATTATGGTTAGATGGATTAGATAATTAATTAATTATTAATTATTAATTTAATCTTTGGTTTATCGAAGTTGTTGGAAGGGTTAAATTCTTCAAAAATTAATGATTTAATAACATTTACATCTTAATCCTTTGGGGGAGTTAGAGAAATTTTTAAAAAAATTTCATCAAACCCCTTGGGGTTTGCTACCCTCACAACTAAGAGCTTACCTCCAATAACTGCAGGATCAAAGAACAGGGCGATTTGGATAAACAGTATGTGAGTTAGAGGCTTGGGAAGGTTTTGGGCTCTAAAAAATTGTAAAAACTTCTTGGGCATTATGGATCAAATGTGAAAAATGCTAAGTGTTTGGTGGTATTTATAGTATTTTTGTACTACATCGATGGGGCCTTGTCGATGCACCTATTGACCACCTTTGACTTTTGTTGACTTGCATTGACTTGGTCAAATCTTGAAAATTACAAAGAGTTCTTGAATGAAATTAGGGTTAAATGGAAGCCAAAATAGCCATGAACATGATTAAAATGTGAGAAGAGGATGTTGAAGTTCCAAAAATTAAGAAAATTAGGAAAAATAGTAAAAATGGGATGAAAAATAAGAGTTCAAGGGGCACAATGGAATATGCGAAAGATAGGGTTGTAATGATTGCGAAGGTAATGGACTTAACTAACCAAACTAATAGATATGCAAGTGGGTCCTCGCCATAGCAAGCTCATGCCCTTGTTGCCCTTGCATAACACCAACTAAGGGGTTTGTGGGCCCCATAGTTGATTAATGGTCACGAAAAGTTAAGGACAATTGAAAAGAATCTATCCAAGAATTCCAACACATTGGACTAAGACATCGAGCACAACATAGAACCTAGCAGTGAGGTGAGTTATGGTAGCATAAATGAATGATTGAGAAGGTGGAATGGAATCTTGAATTAAGGTCATAAGAAGTCCCTTGTGGAATAGGTGTTTAAAAATGGCCTAAGAAGATCCAACCATAGTCTAGACCAAAACCAACCTCTTTTAGTGACTTTGCATCACCACTCCAAGATCAATCAACCACTTAAGACACAAGAGTGCTCCCACATAACAACCACCGTTCCATAAAGAGAAGAAAAGAGAAGTAGAAAGTGATAGAGGACCTTAGTTTGATGGACCTTCAATCATGGGTGCATGTCTTTTTAGTCCCATATCCAATGCTTGTAGCTCATTTTATTTGTCTAAGGGGTGTGCTTTGAATTTCCATCTTTCTTTCTTTTTTAAGATTTTTTTTGGATGGGAACCACACCATGGAAAGACTTTATTTGACTTTGTTTCAGTGGTTGGAATGGAATAGTAAGAAGTCCATGAAAAACACTCAAGAACTCAAGCAAGTAGAAGAGTACAAGAAGTATTGAGTCCCTTTGAAGTCACACCCTCTACAAACCTTTGAATGCTTCTTAATTCCAGAACCACCAACGTCACCAATTAATTAAAAGTTTCTTTAATGGAAGGGACCTCAGACTCCCAGAATAAGGAAAATCATAGAGTTTATTGGATGGGCGGATTACCTAGACTCACGACCTACTCCAAGAAAAGTAAACCATGTCGTAGTTGTTAGACATCAAAAATTCAAAAATAGAAACCAGACATCAATAATCACAACATTAAGCACAACCCATCATTAGTAAACAACAATAGTGGTGTTGTGTCTTATTGATGAGTAGCGAGGTACCCCTACACTCAACCATACAAATACGAGCATTTCACACACAATCCAGTCAAATTATAAGGACTAAGTGCTTATGCGCCCTTGTGGAACAAGGATGAGTTGGTTGATCATTGTCTTCCCAAACTTACTTGTATGTCACAGTTGTATGGTTAAGTAAGCTTGAGACATTTGATTTTTATAGCTTTTATTTTTGATATCCTGTGTTAGTAAGGGAGGAGAGAGAGATAACTAAGTGACTAATTTAACTTAATTACTCATTAACTAGACTTTGATTAATCCTAACACCAGTATCTGTTCTCACTTGCTGTACACATCCTAAACCAGTGCAACACTACTAGGATTAGCAAACGCTAATCGTTACTAGGTTACTAAGTGTTACACACATGCTCGAAGTGATCGTACTGAGTGTATTTACTTAGGAGAGTTGTAGGGTGAGAGAGAATCATTAATTAACTAAGAAAGAATTTAATAATATTAATTAACACTAATTAATCTATTCTAGATGTTGCATGGTTTATCATAAAGTTCATCTTTATTGCCATACACAAGGTATGATCAGGTACACAATGCTCGAATAAAGATTCGTTCACTTGATGACTCCTACTGCAGGCACACAGAAATAATTCTAACTCTAGAAGGGAGAAAAGGAAAGAGTTTGGCTAAGGGACTAACTATTTAATGAAAAACCAAGGGCACCTACCTCTTATTTATAGGCAAGAAGGCAAGTCTTGATATCGGGTATTTGACATCGCATGGTAGGCTTCGATATCACAGATGCGATATCGCGGATGTGATATCGCGATTCATCACTTGTGGCAATAAACCACTTTTATTAGCAAAAATAATGAAGAGTCTTAGTTAAAATAAAATAAAATAAAACAATGTAAAATATATAAGGAATTGTAAAATAATCAAGAAAGGTTCAAAAATACAAATGATGATGCAAAATTGGGAAAAATTTAGAAAATCAAAAATTTGTAAAATAAATAACTTGTAAAATCAAAAACATGGAAAACAAAAGTTAGAAAAAATTGAGAAGCCATATGGATTGTTAACACAGATGGCCATCTTTCCCACTATTGAGTTAGAAGGAGGAGATTCAAAGAATGGAATGTGGTTGTCCATCCATCAAGGTGGTAGTTGCACTAGCTTATCTTATCTCTAGGAAAGGTTTCGCTTGTTGGATGTTTATTAATTTCTTTTGACTTGGGCTTTTAGGCTTGTAGATCAACATGGTCCTAGAGGAAAAGGTTTGATCAATTATATAGGATCCCTCTCAAAATGTTTGGAATTTTTTCTTCTATGGGACATGTGTGGGGTTCCAATAGAGAGAATTATCTCTTGGTTGGATTTTTACTTTTTGTATTTTGAGGTCATGACATTGCTTGTTGAATGCCTTGTGCACCTCATTCAAAGATAGGGTCATAAATCTATTTTCATCTAGCACATTTAGGTTGATCAATCTTTCTTTCTATGCTAGAGTTAGGTCAAGATTTAGATCATAGGTTGTTGAGAGTGTATAAAGATCATACTAGATCAAGAGCATTGGAAGATTTTCATACACCAACACATAGGGAGAGTAGCCAATAGGGAATTTCCATGTTAAGTGATAGGCCTAAAGAGCATTGTTGATTTTGGTGCTCCAATCTCTCTTATATTTGCTTATGGTTCTTGTTAAGATCTTTTTCATCTCTCGATTAGTTACCTTTACTTGACCATTGGCTTGGGGGTGATAGGGTGTTGTTAATTTATGTTCAACCCCCAAGAATTGCATTAACTTTCTAATAGTGGCACTTGTGAAATGAGTTTCATTGTCAGAAATTAGTGCACATGGCACCCCAAACTTGTTTACAACATTTTTTTGTATGGATCTAGTAGTAGTGGATGATGTACAGTCAATAATGGCTACTACTTATACTTATTTTATGTAATAGTCAACTGCTATGATGATATATGCTTTTCTATTGGACATGGGTGTGATGGGACCCATGAAGTCAATGCTCCATATGTTGAAAGGTTCTAGTGGTTGAAACCATTATTGAGGATCTTCCATTCGAGCTATCATCCCACCATCTCATTGACAACATTTACAAGATCAGACAAACTAGTGGGCATCCCTAAAAATTGTAGGCCAATAGTATCCTACCATCAAGATTTTTATGGTTATGCACCTCCCTACATAGTGGCCTCTACAAGGTCCTTCATGAGCATCTTGGAAAATGCACAATTGATCTTCATCAAGGACACATTAATGAATCAAGCCATTAGCACACACCTTATAGAGGTGTTCATTGATTTCTATGAAGTATTTGGCTTGATGAAGAAATTTTTGTTTCTTTCTAAAGTCAAGATCTTGTGACATCTTTTGAGTAAAAAGATAGATGAAAATGCCATTATACTAGGTTGTTTTTGTGGATTTTTGATCGTTAATTGTAGTAGTAAAGAGTAGTTCATATAGAAATTAATTAGAGATTGGACTTTCCTCTTCTTTGTTGTCCCATAGTAATTGAGAAAGGTGGTTAGCAATCACATTTTTGATCCCTTCTTGATCTACCATTGTGAGATCAAATTATTACAAGATCACAAGCCACTGTGTAATATGAGGGCTTACCAATGGCTTGTTCATGAGGGAGCAAATTACACTATGGTCTGTGTGTACAAATACTTTGTAACCAAGCACATAGTACCTAAACTTCTCAAGAGCATACACCACTACCATTAATTCTTTCTTTGTGGTGATGCAATTTAATTATGCTCCCACAATGCTTCAACTTGGTAGTGGATGTAGTATGGATGTTTCTTATCATTCAACTGCGTGAGCACTACTTCCAAGGCATAGTTAGATGCATCTATCATGATGTAAAAGGGTTACCCCTCATATGGTCTCTCCGTCATTGCAGGGACGACATCCCATAGCAGATGTAGAATTGGTGTTTCTACAAGTTTATCCTTTAACCGTTGGAATTTTTGTTCACATTACCTAGTCCAAATGAAAGGTGCATCTTTCTTTGTAAGCTCTACCAACGATTTTGCGATCTTAGAGAAATTCTCTATGAATCGCTGGTAGTAGCTAGTATGTCCAAGGAATGATTTGACATCTTTTACTATCTTTAGTTGACATGTAATTTCTTGGATGATCCTTATCTTCGTTAGGTCTACCTCAATCCATTTTTGTAAAATTTGGTGGATCATGAGATGACTCTTCTACCAATTAAGCCATAGGTTTGTTTCCATACATCTTTCTAGTACTTGCTTTAGGTGATCCAAGGCTTGTTCAAATGTAGCTCCATAAGTGGAGAAGTCATCCATTAAAACTTCCACACCACTACTGATTTACTATTGAAAAATATTAAGGACTAGGCATTGAAATGTTGTAGGGGAATTGCATAGACCAAATGGCATATTACATTATGCAAAAGTCCCCTTGGGGCTTGTGAATGATGTCTTGGCTTGATATTCTGATGCAATTTGGATTTGGTTATAGCCACTATAACCATCCAAGAAGATATAATAGCAGTGCCTAGATATGGTGTCCAACACTTGAACCACAAATGACAATGGAAAATGATCTTTAAATGTTTCCATGTTCAATAGCCTGAAATCGATACAAACCCACCATTTGCCACCTTTCTTTATACAACTATGAGTGGACTAATCCACTCACTATCCATGATGGGATAGATGAACCCTACCTTGAGGAGTTGTTATATTTCCTTCTTAATGATTTGTTTCAGTTTGGGGTTTAGCCATCTTTTTTGGATATCTTCTTAGCTTCATGGTTGGATCAGTGTAAATACGATGTTGGCATATCCTTGGATTGATTCTTGTTAGCTTGAGATACGACCAAGCAAAGGTTGTTGACCATTTTTTAACCATCTTTAACATCTTCTCATTTTGTGCAAGAGCAAGTTTAGCATTGATCATAATCAGCTTACCATTATTTAAGAATGCATACTCCATGTCAGTTGGTAGAGTTTTCAATTCTAGGGCTCCCACCTAAAGTTATTAGGGTTTTCCAACTCTCCCTAATAGGTATCATCATCTTCATCAGAGAATTAGGAATGAACTTGTGCAAGTTTATCCATGCTTTCAACATAAGTACATGTTAGGTTCTTAGTTGGTTCCATGCATAATGTGCTACTTTTTGAGTCAGCTATTAGCCACTGGGTGTCCTATTTTTTTATGGCTACTGCGTATAGACATCTTTGAATATCAATCTCTTGTACACACTAAGTGCATACTTTAATATATGTACTTTTGATGGACCAAATCTTTTGCACGTAATTGCACTCATTATCACTATATGCAATGCATGGAATACACTTCTTCTCCACCTTTTCAAATTCATTCTCCTTAGAGATTTCTAAGGAGAGGTCCCTTATGCCTATACGTGCATAGACCATGCTTAACCACACTCTTTCCATAATGATGGGGAAGTATCCTTTGTAGTTCTCAACTTTGATCACTAGAAAATTAGCAAGATAGGACCACCCACAAACTATGGTCATAATATCCTCTATTAATCCTAGAGGGATAGTAATTGATTGGTTAGCCAATTCCAAATGAATGTTGCTCTTCTTGAGAGGTGATAGGTTCCAAGATTTGAACATGTCATGGGAGATGAAGATGAGATTGACACTGGAACTAGAGTCAAGAAGAGCATGGACCATGTCCAATGATTTGTAGGTAAATGAGTGGACTTCCTGGGTCAAATATTTTCATGGGAAGATTTCTAGCCTTGATCCAATTGGAAACAACATGAGTTAACATGATAGTCCAGATCCAAGGTGACACTTGGTTTGAAGGGCACTTAAAGATATTTGATGTAAAGGATGAGGGTATTGGAGATGCAAGGTGATTAGCCATACTATGTTGTGAGGGTTGGAGAGGACTATTGGGTCAAAAGAAGGATCTTTTTCAAAATTGATTATCTAGACCACTTAGCTGGAAAGCTGATTATGAATTATAGCCCTTGTAACATTTCGTTGCTACAGTTGTGGAGGAATCTCACTTTGCATGGATGGAGTAGGAGGTAACTAGGTTTAGGGAGGAGGTATGTACATAGATGGATGTAGAGGCTAATATGGATGTGGGTTTTCTCCTTGAGTAGATGGTGAATGTATTCAGTGGTACTTTGGAGGGTAATAATGATGCTAAAATGAGGCATAACTTACAGAACTTCTTAGAGAGACGAGTTGTGGAACATAGTGCTAATATGGATCTGGTTGCTTATAAGGGTACTGATGAAGTGTTAAATAGTCGATGTGTCAACTAGGCTATGTATACATGGCCGCATCAACGTAGCCCCGTTGATGCATTCCTCCATGCATCGACATGGCCCCATTTACATGGAGCCTATTTCGGCCTATAAATAAGTGGGCTTTCACCACACTTAGGTACCTTTTTGGCAGTTGTAGCAAAGCTCTTGTAGTTTGTTTTCACAAGAGTTAGAATATTTTTCAAGTTCCCATAGTAGGTGTAGGAAAGGTGTCCAACTATTTATTCGAGTGCTGATGTACCTGAGCCCATTGGCGTGAAGGACAATAAAGACGAACTTTTGAAGAATTCCTTCCAGTAATTGGACTTAGTCATTTGATGCATTTAATAGTTTAATATTTTTATAATTTAATAATTCCTTAAGTTTCTATTGTTATTATTTCAATTTCTATCGCTCTTTCATAGTTCATAGAAACCATAAGTACGACCATCTCGAACGTAAATCCAACACTTGGCAACCTAGCAACGCTTAACTTCTGGCAACCTAGTTGTAGTAAGGGGATGCTCAAGATGTGCCCGGAAGATGGGACTAGATACTTTTTCTCAGAAGAGTTAAGATATAGATTAGAATAATTATATATAACATAATATTCCATTCCTTACTTTCCATTCCAAGGATTAGATGCTAGAAGATAAAGTAAAAAGCCATAAAAATCATTAGCCTCAATCTCACTTAACCATCACAATCAAAACATCACAAGTGAGGTTAGGAAGATAATGACCATTCTAACACAAGGTTTTTCTTGTTAGGCTCTGGTGTATGCAAAGTTCTTATGGTCTATGGAATTCATGCATAATATGAGAAAAGTGCTTAGAATATCAGAAAAGTGCAGAATGAAATTGATGCTCTAAAGATAAGAAAGTCAATCATAGGATAAATCATTTATTAGATTGTAGAGAAAAACTAGATCTATTAGTCTTAAATAACATCAATAAGTATCCAACATCAACTTGCTTCACTTTTGTAGGATTGCAATATAGCTTGACTGTTGATTTTTTTCTTTCTAGCCTAGAGAATGTTAGTAGCATCAAATGTTTGAAGTAGCTTAAGAAATAATTGAATCTTATTATTTCTCTTTAAGGTAAAATTACTTCAAAATAATTGCTAAAAATAATGAGGATTTTTGAAATAAAATTCAAAAGATTTGGAATCCAAATATGAGTCTTACAAAAACTCTAAAATTGTCCTTAATACTTTCAAAATTCAGAATGCAACTAATCAATAATGGTTTGATGAAGAATGAAGAATAGCTAAAAGTTTGTTGAAGACTTAAAAATCACCATAGAGTCTCAAGTCATAAAAATTGGATTCAAATTAATAAGAGAGATTTTATAAGTAAAAAATATCCAAAGTACATCATAGGCTTATCATTGAGTAGACAACAACAAAAAATAAGAAAAAAAAATCTTTTTCATTATAGTAATGTCTCCTCAAGTATACAACATAATAATTAATATCTTTTATAAATTAAAAAGAGTAAATTTATTTGTTGGTTGGGAGGATAACCCCTATCCTAACAACATATGTCACTACTAACATATATGCTTTAACTTAAAATAGAAAATAGATTTGAAAATAGAAATTTATGGTGAAATCCTAGCATTTGGAAAAATACAAGAAAATGGTGGTACATATTTTGCATTGCCATTACTTTGTCATTTAATATTCACTTTATATCAAGAATCTACACCATCAATTGTAGTTTGCTTGTTAATATTAGTTTTGATCTTTGAGCTAACATTATTTTCTTAGATAAGGACAGAATTGTCATATGCACTATTTGTCTTCATGAATCAATACTTCCTATGGCACAAGTACAAATATTAATTATCATCATTCTAGCCTTGTTCAAATAGAATGGGGTAAATTACATGATTTGTCATTCACCTCTATGAAAAGTTAGATCTTTGTTTATTTGTAATTTCTTCAAATCATCTTCAATTATTTTTCCGCTATCTTCTTTAATCCCCTTTTTTTATAGCTTTTCCTTGGCATGTATGATAGATATGATGTAGATTAGATGGTGGATTTATTTTAGGGAGCAACCTCATAATGGGAATCTCTCAAGTCCTTTATTCAACTTGACAATAACATAATTCTCTAGTGGTTAGTTATGTTGTTCAACTATTCCTAGTATGATAAGAGTTATAAATCCCAAGGACTCAGTTGTCCCCTAAATTCTATGGTAGAGACCTATCCTATGGGAGTATGCTAAGTGCTTTTCTTCATTCAAAAATACTTAGAGAAGAATGATTCTTGTCCTATTTCCTATGGAAAAGTGGTCAAATATTATTAGTAGACTTCCAATTATTGTTCCTTTTGTTGTGTATTATTGCTATGTCAAATGGCTTGAGATGAGGACCATTCTAGGGCCAATCCTCCAACTATTCTTAGTTCATTTTAACATCTAAGTAGTTAAATTATATGTTGTACATACTTGAGATTTTAAGATGGTAATGAGTGTATGAGATCTCTTAGTTGCAACTTAGAGAAGTTCTCTTATCAAATTTAACCTTATCCATTAGAATAGAGATGGATGTCTTGTTCCACAATAGCAGGATGAATTAAGATGTTGATTTGTCTTATGATAGTGAGGTTATGATAATTGGTCTACTAATGGACCTTGTTTAGGAGGCGGACTTCATGTTTCTTCCTTCCTACTAGCATGAGTTTATGATCTAAAAACAAAGGATTTGATATGGACTTGGTTATCTGATACTTCATTAGCTAAACTAGTGAGACTTCTTGGTCTTAAGGCTAGATGAGGAACCTAGGTTTATAGCAAATTTTAGGTTTACTTGTTGAGGCAATAGTCCCATGAAGCATACACTCTCTAAGATGAGGTCTAACAAGTCCATTTCCAGGGCTAAAAATAAATATTGGCTAGTCTTCAAATTGAATATATATATAAGGAGAATCTCATTGATAAGTATCAAGTAGCCATTTGGAAGGTCTTGGATGGACTTGTAAGAGAAGAGCACATCTCTTTCATAGGTATGAGACTATATAGGAGGACTAGTCTCTTAGACTTGAAATGGAATGCATCTAAGGGACGCCTTAGTGATGTTGGTCCTTTGGGTTGATCTTATCTCTCTTATCATTGAGTAGGGATGGTTTCTTGGATTTCACTAATTATTCTTAACATGTCATGTAAGGATTTGGTTAGAGGAGTTTAATAGGTCTTTAGGTTTGGTAGTTTTCTTTAAGCTAAACTTTATTAGAGATGGGTCACTCTCCAAATTTGACAAAGTTTGATCTAGTATGAGAAGTATACTCTTGAAGCTTATTCTAGGCTCTACTCTATGGCCATTGCTTCTTTTATATAGTGAATAATTGTCAAAAAAGTCTTAAGGTCAGCATTACCTATGGTTTTTTTCCCAAGGTTGGGGACCATGAAATACTTTGAGCTATTCCTTTGTGATACTTAAGTATTAGAAAATTTACTTTGGCTTGGTGTTTCCAAGGAATAATAAACCACTGCATTCTTTGCCCCCCGCTTCCCCCCCTCCCCCCCTTCCCCCTCCTCTTCCCCTTATCATCCCTCTATATAAAAAGAACTATATGACATTTGATTCTATTATGGTTACAAATATGTAGGTCAGCTTGAATCAAAGAGGTTAAGTATGACATCACACCAAATGCTATACCAGATCATGAGGGGCCCTAGGTGATGAGTGGAAAGTATCCCATATGCATAACCATATGAATCACAAGTGTTTACTAGTGATCTAGTTACATTTCATAGACTTAGTCTCCTAAGTTTGCCTATAGTCCTAAAGAGTGAATTGTGGAGTTATACGATCATTATCTTCCTAACTCATACTTGTGTGTGATCAGTACATATGGTTAAGTGTGAGTTAAGGCACATGATGTATATTTTTATAAGTATTTTTAATATATATTTTTAATCCTAATGGCTAAATGAGTGAATAGAGGTTTAGTAATTAATTATCTAACTAATCAACTAATCTAGTTGATGAGTGGTGAGGTACCACTACACTCAACCATACGAATATGAGCGTTTCACGCACGATCTGATCAAACTTTGTAGATGGGCTAGTTGTGGTATCTAGATAGTTACTCGTAGATTGTAGTTCACTATCTTCCCACCTAGACTAGTATTTTTTTTTCACGTATGGTTTAGTCCAGAGTGGGGTGTATGATACGTTCCTAAACTAATGCTACTCCTAGAGGCAATGGAAAGTAACTTTGATTAAGCTAGGAGGAAAAGGTAGAGAGAGTTAAACTAAGAGGAGAGGGAAGAGAGAATGTAATCTAGCCTAAGTGCGATGAGCATCTATTCCTTAATCATTTGTACACATCTTAGGCCTTGTGCATGACTACCACTAGGATTACCAAGCGCATGGCCCAAGTACACTACTGGGATACCAAGTAGTCACACATAGATGCTCGTGATTAAGTTGTACTCATTCC
>MNCI01004706.1:228742-242974 GCA_015680685.1 Gnetum montanum
TGTCCAAGTACGTCACACTCAAATAAAGGATGTCGTACAATTACAATCATCACACTGTAGGCATGCACTAGGAGAAAGGGTTGAGAGGAAAAAATCACAAAAAGACTCTACTCTAATACTAAACTAACCTATGAATTTTCCATGCATCCAATTGTGTATTTATAGGCTCACATAGGAACCACGATATTGTGTATCTGAGTGGATTGCGATATTGCGTACGCAATATCGCAGGTGCGATAACAGGACTCATCAGATGATAGGGGTTTGATATCAGCACTTGGTTAACAAGGGTCTGATATCAATACTTGACAAACCACAATTCATCATACCCTCATGACTGAATAACAACTCGTCCTTGAGTTAAAGAAAGAAAGTGAGGAATAAGTTTAATTGATTACACAGTGGATAGGTATGGGATTATTAACTAACTAGAAATTTATTCATGCCACAGTGGAAAATTGAATACAACATAATTGGGACATAGACACAAAAATTACAAAATTTATTGGAGCACATGTGGTTCCTAGTGGTAGTTCCATGGGTGCCTTTCCTTTGTCCTGCGCTCCAGGCTTCTAAGATTGATACCGTTGAAGAAGCGCCTAATGTTTCTCCTCTTCTACCCAAGGATTATGAGCCATCCATGCTGATGTTCCAATGTTTGATGGAGTTGGCACTTCCTATGGACACGATAGCTGTGGGAACACTTGATTGGCCTTGACATGCCATGCCTTCTTCTTTATTATGCCAAAATTGGTACGTTTCTCCTAAGTACCAAGCACCACTTTTAGAGAAGATAGGCCATAATGGAGACCCTTTGAGTTGGTCCCTAACAACCTCAAGAGAAAATTTTTTGAAAGGTCCAAAGTTTAATTCCACGATCACAGCTGTTGATGTGGACCTTTCTCGGATAGCCTGAACACACTTTGGGGATAACATGAGGTGTTGTCCTTGTTCAAGTGCTTCAGCAGCTCCTCCTTCTACCCATCCTGACTATGCAGTAGCAAGAATCCCTTGATGGGTGCTAAATGATTACACCTCCTGATTTGCATGTTGTTTAGGAGACGCCTACCTCTACCTCTCCTAGGTTGCTTAGGCACACCTTGAGAGGGTCCTTCTTGTTGTCCATGCTATGGGGCCATCTGTAATCACACAGGGCTAGTCATTAGTAAGGTTGCTTACCAAGGTTAAGTTATACCTTACTTCTTATCTTAATAAATTTGTTTCTCATTTCGTGTGATTTAAAGTTAGGAATTTTTTTGTGAAAATGTCCCTAAAATTTTTTAATATTTGGCCCACTTTGATTAGGTGGCTTCACAATTTAATTTCTTGGTATAAGTGAGGAGATGAAATTATTTTTGGCACATGTTTATCATTTTTTACAATCAATTACCCTTGATAGTGTCCTTTGGACAATGACTAATTTCAAAAAAATTATGCAAAATTCAGAGTGTACCCCTCCCCCATGACTAAGTTGAACACTCCAGGTTCAGATCGGTTCTATTGAAATGAAAATTGGAGTGCTAGCGAGCGAGTTATGGCTATTGGAACAAGAGGTGCACAAGTCGCAAGTCGTAGAAGAAAATTTAAAAAATTCCCCCATGTGAAAAATTGAAAATGATATTGATGTGCGTGTGGGGGGTCCATATATATGGTTTTGTGAGATGCGATATCGTGTACATGATAACACGGCCCGATATCATGTCAGACATGATATCGCATACACAATATCATGTCAGACATGATATCGCATACACGATATCACAGCCTGTTTAATGTAGGGTACTTAGAAAAATTGATAAATTTCTGAGATTCTAAACTCAAAAATGAAGGACTTGAAGTCAGTGTAAAAGGTCCAGGGTAATATTAAATAGTCCTGAAGGCACAAAAAATATAATGGCGTAGAAGCTAGCAATGGAATGCATGAATTGGATGAGGAGAAAGGACATGTGTCGGTACATAGGAACGTTTGAAGCAGAAGGATAATGAGGGAAAGAGTATTGTAATTATTGGAGGGTGTAAAATAATGTGATGGTGATGTGTTGTAAGTGAAAATTACAAAAGTCACACAAGTGGATCCTCCCCAAAGCAAGTTCCAACCTATAATGCCCTTGCGTAACCACACCTTAAAATGTCCATAGGCACTAGAAGGGTCAAAGGTAATCTACACTGATGCAACAAAACACACACATGTAAATGCCATCGTGATGAGGTATGAATTCAATGTTACACAAGTCACAAATCACAATTACCTAAATAGCGAGATGGGATGAACTGTAGAAGGGATTACAGAGATTGGGAGATGAGGTAACTAACCTAGGGCACAATGAATGCTACGTGTAAGGCATGATTAGTGTGTCATTAGCCCATCACTCCAAAATCAAGACCAAGTCCATTCCTCCAATCAATGACATCACATTGCTTCTTCCCATGATGGAAAACTATAAGAGCATCATGACAGCAATGCATACAATCACTTGGCATTTTTTTCAAGGGAGGAGTGATGCTGCTTTGTGGAACTTTTTTTTTCTTTTTGTCAATGCTTAACCCAGAGAAGTCGCCTACCTTTAGGCATGGGTGCATGTCTTTCCAATGGAAGCTCCTAGAACAGCATTGGGTTTTCTTAATTGAGTGCCTTTCTGACTCTTACTTCCATTTGTCATTAGATCTACAATGATCTTAGTACAATTGGGCTGCATGGTAACTCCCATAGATGCTACCAAAGAGAATCCACAAGTCCCATTGATGTCGCACCCCAACCATTCCCTCTTGATCCATCCTTCTTCGTTTTGGGTATAATGAACAAAAAATTACTTTAAGTTTTAAGGCTTAGGAATATCATTGTACCCAAGGTAGAACCTCTTATTCATAGAATGGGTGGGTGGATGTTGTGGGCTTGCTATCCAAATAATTAGTCACCTAAGACTTGATAACATAAAACAACACCTCAACCAACAAGTTACATGAGTGTTTTATTCGTAAATGAGATTACTGATAAAGAGAAAAAAAGACAAAATATAAAAAGACAAAAAGATAAAACAATAAATTGAAAAATAAAAAAATGAAAAATTGGAAAACAAAAAATTGTAAAATTGAAGAAAATGAAAAATATTTATTAATCCTGCCTGTTAGAATGGATGATTCCCCTTGTAGCCAAACGGTTGAGCATAGCAAGGATTAATAAATGAAAAGTTGGGATCCTTGCATGTTGGAAGTATTAGGATTTGGTCATATCCAAACCACTGGGTGTCTTTTGATGTGGTAGTCGAAATGTACCCAAAGTGGGGTTCACACACTTGATTAATGTTGACATAATGGAGCAAGTTATAAGATGTGATCGATCGATACAGGGATGGCCCACTATGGCACCCTTGACTATAAGATGGTATGCAAGGATTGGTATGTCTCCCTATGTGGCGATATTCATTGGGCCCCATAGTTGTTGGAGTATTGATTAGTGGCCTAGAGAAAGTAACATGAGGCATTGGGTTTGTGGTGGAAGATACACCACAGTGTTGGACTTGTGTTCAGTTGGAGGATATAGTGGTCTTAGAACTATCCTGTCCCTTGTTACGGTCATGTCTAAAGAAGGGACACCTTCGATGTTGTAAAGGGTTACCACTGGTGTTGATAGTAGAAGCACAAGTAGAATTCATGGGTTGATGCTATGGTGAAAACCCTTTAGCTACAGTTGGTGGCGATATAGAAGGAGGTGAAGGATGAGAATATTGAAATTGAGGAGAAGTGTAAGGTACCCAAGGTGGTGGTCCTATTGGAAAGGATATGGGTTGATAGTACCAAGAAGAATAATAATAATGTGGTGACATAGAGGATGTTGACCCGATGGGGAAAATAGAATGTTGAACTTGATAAGAATTGGTGTTCAAATGGTATGAAGGGTGTTGCCAGTTTGGGGGTGGCCTCCTCCACAATTGGGATTGTTGCCACTATGATCGAACATAGTAGCTCGATACGAACTTTGGGTGTAACACTCTTCCCCAATGCTCCTGTAAATGTGATGAAATTGGGCATTGACCCTTGGGATGATCGTACAGGAAAACATTGCATTGATACATATGTTTGGCAGTTGAGCTCTTATTTTCTTCAACCCTTCTTTCTAATTGTCTAAAGGTGTTCTATCTTGCTTCCTAGTTCATCATAGTTTCTCCTCTAATAATGTTGATATATTCTCCACACTTTTCATGCATCCATTCCATCATCCTATTGATCTTTTTCTCAACTTCATCTAGTGAGTGTAATGCTAGCAAAGATGGTTCCACCTCCTTGAGGTGAGTTGATTTCTCCTTTTCCTGATTATGGACCTTTGTTAAGTTGACATTTGATCTCATTGATATTTTTCAACATTCTCCCATCTAGCCATTTATCCTTCTTATTTTGCTACTCACTTAATAAGATCTTGGAGTTGGTGGGTTCATAGCTTGTATAGTTGACCTTGGTCATGCATCCCCTAGGGTCTCCCTTGTTTCATTACAGAGCCCATCAATAATGTGGTACATTAGCCTTTCCTCGGAGAACTCATGGCCTAGGCAATTGTTTAATAATGCATAATATCTTTCTAAGGTCATGTCCAAGGGTTCATGTTGTGCTTGTTTCTACTCTTGGATTTGTTTCCTCAAGGCTAACACTCTTGCATAAGTTTGATATCTTTCGTTGAAGAGTTCTACCATTATTGACCAACGTCAAATTAATTTTGGTCTTAAGGACCTATACCATACTTTTGCTTGGCCAACGAGTGTCAGAGGAAAGAGCTTAAGTTTTTTCCATCTATTATCAATGTTGTTCCATGCAAAGGCATCATAGAAGGCTTGTAAATGTTGTTGCAGGCCTAAGTCATAGCCTCTTGAAAATTTGGGAAAGTTGTTTAAATCAAGCCTATGTAGATGACTTTCCTTGCAATGCCTGCGAGATATTCAAACAACCTCTTGTATATGCATTNGTTAATACTTTATTACAGTGATCTTATATGATGTAACTAATCTAAATAGCTAGCACCATCCCCAGCAACAAAACCAATGATGAGTGGAAAGGTACCCCTACACTCAACCATACGAATACAAGCATTTCACGCATGATCCAATCGAACTCCGCAGATGGGCTAGTTGTGGTATCTAGATAGTTACTCGTAGATCGTAGTTCACTATCTTCCCACCTAGACTAGTATTTACTTTGTCACGTATGATTTAGTCCAGAGTGAGGTGTATGATACATTCCTAAACTAATGCTACTCCTAGAGGCAATGGAAAGTAACTTTGATTAAGCTAGGAGGAAAAGGGAGAGAGAGTTAAACTAAGCAGAGAGGGGAGAGAATATCTAAGCTAGCCTAAGTGCAATGAGCATCCATTCCTTAATCATCCATACACACCTTAGGCCTCATGCATGACTACCACTGGGATTACCAAGCACATGGCCCAAGTATGCTACTGGGATACCAAGTAGTCACACATAGATGCTTGTGATTAATTCATACTCATTCCATGGTTAATAATGATAAATAAAAATGATAATTAAGTAATTAAACTAAGTGAATGCTGCAATGATGAAGTAATCTTGATCTTTATTTCTAGTCATGTGCGTGTCCAAGTACGTCACACTTGAATAAAGGATGTCGTACAATTATAATCATCACACTATGGGCATGCACTGGGAGAAAGGGTTGAGAGGAAAAAATGACAAAAAGACTCTACTCTAACACTAAATTGACCTATGACTTTCATGTGCATCCAATTGTGTATTTATAGGCTCACATAGAAACCACAATATCACGTATCTGATATCGTGAGCCAGGCCGCGATATTGTAGGTGCGATATCAGGGGTCCAATATCGGGACTCATTAGATAACAGGGGTTCAATATCAACACCTGACAAACCATGATTCATCACTAGTAACTATCTAGCTGAAAATAAAGTAATCATTCCCACTTATTATACACATCTCAAACTAGTATTAATGTTACTAGGTTACCAAGTGGCCATTATTGGGTGTACCATATGTCCACTACTAGGATTACCAAGTGCAATATGTTATGCTTAAAATCGGCATACTTACATATTTATGGTTAATTACATTAACTATTTAAAACCATGAATCTAAATTTCATAGAAAGTAAAGTGGTAAATGTAGAAAGTAAAATAATTTAAGTGCTACAATGGATGTAGGAAATCTTGACTTTATTGTCATTCATGCAAATGTGTTCATGTACATAGGCACTCAAATAAAGCATTGTACAATGTCTTAAATTTATAATGTGGGCACTTAGAAGAAAAATATTCTAACTCTAGAAAGGAGAAACTACAAGAACTTGGCTATGTGATTATTTTTAAGTGTCATAAATGTAGGTGGTGAGTGCATTTATATAGGCACTACTTACATCAACTTTGATGCATTTGCATCATGCATCCTATCCTATGTTAATGGGGATACATCAATAGGACTACATCGACAAAACCTATCTAATCATAATTCATCATACCTCCAAAATTGACTCAATAATTATTCTCAAGTGGACAAAATTAGGATCAAGCTGCTTATAAAATTTTGGAAGGTATGGAATTTAAGCAAATAGACAAACTGAATCTAACTAACTCTGACTACTAGATTGTACATTATTTCAAAAATGAGTGCCCATTACAACAAGATTTGAACACTTTATTGAAAATTACAAGTAGTTCTTATAAAATTTTCAAAGACATGATGAATTCTAAAATAGTACCTAAAGGTAGAGGCTCCTATGATACTGAAGATCCTTCATTAGATTCTAACACCAGTGGAGGTTGACACTGACCTATTACTACTACTACTTCTACTGGAAGTTTGAAATAATCTAACAATGCTTTTATATTTTCTTCTTTTCCACATGGATTGTAAGTAGTCCATATGGCTTCACTAATGTGGGCTAGTACAGGGATGTTCCATAGGCATGGTATCAAAGGAAACAGTTCCTTCTTGTTAACAAACTAGACTGTGAATTTCTTATGTTCGATGCGAAATGTCTTTACTAGGATTTGTAGCTCATGATAGTCATTCATCCTTTTGGTTAGGATCTAAGAAATAGATCATTGATAAATAACTTGCTCTTGAGAACTTCAAGTTTTTCTTTGGGTATCTCCAACTATTATTTTGTCTCTTTATGATGCTTGAATTATACCTCATAAAAAATGTAGGAATTGGCCACATGTTTTTCTAATTCAAACCTTGGTCTTCTTGCTATCAACATCACTAGGTTTGTGTAATATAGGTTGGTGAGCTCTATATATTTTAGCATCTCCTTGATTTGCAACTTCCTTAAGTAGATTTCAACTTTTTTGTATGTGTTCAATTCATTAAATATGGGCTATCATAGATCACCTTGTTTTTGGGGTTGCAGAAGGGCTTCATTCATCTTTTCCTTTGTTAATCGAATCCTCTTGTCATTGACCTTTTTAAGAAGCTTAACCTAGTTCCTATAATGGTGTTTCACCTCTTCAAATTTTAGGACTTCGTTCTTCCAAGTGGTTACTACAATGGTTGTCTTTTGATGAAGTGCATGGACTTCCTTCATCAAGAGATTATGGTTCTACACTATCAACCTCCTTAGATCTAGATTTTCTTTGGCTAGCGACTTCTGCTATTGGAAAATGAATTTGACCATTTCATTCTTTTGTTTCTTAATATTATATAGGAAATGATTATCTTTAGTTAAGATCAGGTTCTCCTTTCAAACTTGTAACAAGCCCTTGTTGGTGTTGAAGACCATGGCTTCTGACAATGACACATTGAAGATCACTATCTCCTTTGCATTTTCAACCTCTTGTAATCTATGCTAAAGCTACTAGATAGCTTCATTCCTAGTATGTTCTAGCCTAGGAATGGTAGGGAGGAAGAGATGAGCAAATAACTTAGCAATCTTGATAGCCAACTAATAATTGGAATTGGTGTCTTCCTTCAGTTGAGAATTAGTAATTAGCGATTTTTCCTTCATCTCAAGTAGCTACAACTAGTTTGTAGTGATCTCATCTAAAAGATCGAAGATCTTTAGAAGTGGTTTCCTAGTTTTTACTAGTTGTTCCAATACTTCCTCATGTTGGACAATGTCTAATTAACCACTCCCTAATCCTAAAATTTCATGAATGTCTACCATTGCAACAATATCTTGTATGGTTGCTATAGGATCATTCAGGGATTTAGCCACCCTATCAACCATTACTTCTATCATTGTCTCCTTATCCTTGTGTTGTATAACTAGGATAGTTGTCTCTAGACCTTCCTCCAACCTAATGAAAATGGTTGTAACATTTCTTGAAATTTCAGGGAATGTTTATCTAGGAATGGAAACCATGAAATCTTTATCATTTGGATTGGATCTTCCTGGTGCTTGGTTCCTTTGAGGTAAGAATAACGGGGCTATTTCCCAATCTAGCCAACTGATGATCCTAGTGACCTTGTTGAGATGGCTCAAGGCTAGATAGTAAATCAAGGACTCCCCACCACTTACTAAGCCTTGTTGTTACTCCTATAGCCTTCTAAGCCATTCATGGATCCAAGTGCCTCTGGTGTAGTTTCTCCTACATGTGGTGATGGCAATGGTCTCTCCTCCTCTTATAGCTTAGATATTTCCTTATCCTTCATAATCTCCTATCATGATGTGACAAGAGAATGACTTATCATATTATTGGCATAGTGTGCTATCCCTTCCCTCTCTCACAATTTGAAAATGAGGCATGAAAAGTGGAGCTTCTTACTTCCCTTCTCATTTTTCTTAAAGTGCCTTTTGATCTCCAAATAAGTGAGTTGGGAAAGGTTGAATGAGAAATTTTCACTTAGAGCAGTGCATGCCCAAGTAGAGAAGGTTGTGATCTTGCTAGGTCTCACTATTGGATTTAGGCTATAGGAATCTTGAAATGCACATACTCCACTTTTGTGAGGGCACTATACTTCTTACAGTTTACTCCATAGCAATGTTGAATCCATTCCTTCTTAGCTTTAGGATTTCTTATGTAGAAATTTCTACCAACTTTTTCCTAGTGTTGGGAAAACTGAGAACCTTTGCAATGGCCTCAATTGAGTAGGAAATGGTGATGTATTTGATCTTTATGGATCTATCTTCATGTAGGTGTTTCAGAATAGGTAACTCTCCCTAGTATACCATTCTTCACTATTGGAGAGAATGGGCCACATGGGAGACCCATATAGTTTTGTGGGGAGTTTTTCCAACACTAATCCCAAGAAGGATTGAAGTTCAACTCTTGGAGAATGGAACTGTGGACCTCTTTGGTTCTTATTTTCTCTACAGAGGTCTCTATAAGAGTAACTTTTAGGTTAGACCTTGGCCTAGAACTTCATCCTACCTAGATTGGGTTGTTTCTGTAGTGGGAATCTATTGAATAAATTTCACTTTAGGCTCCTCTTGAAGAGATCTCGTTGCATAGGTCACTTTAGCTGCTTAATCCTAGGCTATTGTGCTTATTGTTGTTGGCCCCTTCCTCCTCTTGGTTGCTTTTCCCTAGGTTGGAAAGGCCCTTCCTCTTACAATGCTTTCTTTGGTGCCATCTATGATTAGAAACATAACCTAGGATTAGCCTTTTACTTCATAACCCTTAGTTCTTTTGATACCTTTCTTATTAGACTTGATTATGCTTAGGCTTATTTGTGATCTTGGTGGATTATGTTAATTTAATATTATTTTATTAATTAGCTACCAGAGTTTGTTTGTTAGGTTTAACCCACTTGGGATGAGTAATTTAATATTATTTTAATGGATCAACCTTGGGAAGTTAAGAAAACTTCAAAAAAAATCTAGAAGAAACTAAAGGTTTATGTTCCCCATAATGTAAAGCATACCTTCAGTAGCTCAAGAATTGAAAAATGGGTTGAATTGGGTTAGTGGTTTAAGAGCTATGGCTATTGGAAGGAACTTAGGCTCTAGAAAATTTGTAAAAATATTCATGCTTTAGTGCAAAATGGTGCAAAATGATGCAAAAATGGTTAAGTGTCCCATGTATATATAGTGTTTTTGTACTGTGTTAATGAGGATGCATTGATGTAGCTACTTTGATGAATTCGACTACATTGACAGGATTGCATCGATGTAGTTATATTTAATAATACTTTCATATGAAAAGTGAGGAAACTTGACAAGTTCTAAAATGAAACAAGAGTTCAATTGAAGCTAGAAAAACATAGAAGAATGATACAAAGATAGAAGAGGGTTGTAATTACGTTGGAAGAGGAGAGTGGATTGGAGTTGGATAAAATAGTAGTGCCAAAAGAAAGCAAGATTGGACTTGTAAAATATACGTGGGTGAGATCAATTAGAGAAATGACCAAGGGATAGGAAGTTTAACCTAAAGAGATCAAAGGGTATGCAAGTGGTTCCTTCCCAAAGTAAAGTTATGCCTATGATGCCATTGCATGCTCTCATCACAAGGAGTTTGTAGGCATCAAGGATGATTAATGGTCAATATAAGTGAAAATTCAAATCCATGTGAGAGATTATCCAAGGATTATCTCACTTCCATAACAAATACATCAATTGACAATGATAAGAGGAAACAAGGTGATTAGTGGTGAGGTAAGAATGATGGTAGAGAGAGAGTGGTAGTTAGGTGATCTAGATCTAGATCACGTGAAATCCTTGTGGAGTTTATGATTAAGATAATTTGATACTAGTTCATCCCTAGTTAAGAAGAAGTCCATTCAATTGATAGTGACATAGAATTAATATATCCTTTCTCAACACCCATAAAAAGTACATAATAACTCCCATAGGAAAATCACCACTCTAAGAGAAGAAGGAAGAAAGGGCCTTAGTTAGAGGGATGCCTTTAGGCATGAGTAACATGTCTTTCTAGCCTCATAACTAGTGCTTGTAGCCCATTATTATGTCTAAGGGATGTACTTTGAATTCCCATAGAGACCACACCATGTAAAGACATGCTTCCTATTATGATTAACAATAGGAGTGGTGATCTACCAATGAGAGATAATAAAACTTAAAAGGAAAGTTGAAAAGAGCATATAACAAATCTCCTTGAGGTCACACCCTTATCCATTCCTACTTGGTCCATTCTGAGTTTGTTAAGTAATAATATTATTAATTAGTTTAAGTTTCAATTGTGGAAGGACCTTGAAAGAGTAAATGGAATGGATGGATGTTGTGGACTCAATGCCTGATATCATCAGAAAATTAACAATATGTTATTCAAGGACATAATTTAGAGATAAAATTTGATCATTTAGTAATTAATCATAATATTAAATATTGCATTTATTAACTTCTAGTAGTAGTAGTAGCCATGGTAAAAACTCAAGATTTTGTAACAAACAAAAGAAAACAACACAAAAGATAAAACCAAACATGGTAAAATTAAAAGAAAGAAATGAGAAAATATATAAAAAAGTAGTAAACTATTCAAGAAAAATGAAAAAAATATGAAAAATAGGATAAAATAAATAGGTGAAAATTTGGGGATCCTTCACAAAATATTAATATGAGTGGCTATCTCTCTCATGAATAAGTTGAAAGGAGAAGATCCAAAAAATAGTGCATGTTCATCCATCTACTTAGGTGTTAGTGCTACTAGTTATTCTAGGTTTTAAGAAAGGCTTCACTTGTTGGATGTTGACTAACAACTATTTCTTTGGACTTGAATGATGATAAATTGTCATGGCACCATAAGGAAAAATTGTATGAATGATGTAAGGTTCTTCTCATATGATTTAAAACTTTGTATGTTCTAATACATGCATGGTTCCAATAAAGAACCTTATCACCCATTTGAAAATGTAGCACCTATAAAGTGAGTTTCATTATCAAAAATAAGTACCCTAGAAATACCAAACCTATTTACCACATTCTATTAAATAAATTGTACTGTAGTGGAAGATGAATAGTTAATGATGACTATAGCTTTGGTTTCACTTAGTGCAATACTCAACTACTACAATGATATACACCTTCCCATTGGACAAGGGGTTGATGGACCCCATGAAGTCAATGCCCTAGAGGTCAAAATGATCCAACAATTAGAACCACTATTAGGGTCATTCCATTCATATGGTCATTCCTGCATCTCTTTGGCAACAGTTGTATGAACAAGAAAATTGATGGACTCCCTAAGAATTGTTAGCCAAAAGTATCTTGCCATGAGGGTTTTCACAACCATCCTTCGCCCTGCATAATGTCCCCTACAAGAACATTCATGAGCATCCTGGAGGATCTATAGTTGTTTAGCATCAGGCACACACCATCATACTAAGCCATCATCACAAACCTTGTAAAGGTTATTGTTGATCTCCATGTAATGCTTGACTTGCTGAAGAAACTATGGTTTCTTCTTGTTGTCCCATTCTTGAAGAGTCTCCTAAGTGAGTAGATAAGAGAGGAATTAATTATACCAATTAGAACCTTTAGGACCTTAAACTTCAACAAATTTGTTCAAGAGAAGTTCATATAGAAATTGATTAGATAAAAATCCCTCATCCTCTTTGCTCTCACATCATAATCAAGACAAGTGATTAGCAACCATATTCTTAGTTTTCTTTCTATCCACCATCATAAGATTGAAATTTTGTAGAATCACTAGCCACTATATGACATGGGGATCATTGCTAGCTTATCCATTAGGAACCTGATGGCACTATGGTTTGTGTGCACAAAGATATGATATCCAAGCACATAATGCATGAATTTCTCTAAGGCATACACCATTGTCATGAGCTCTTTTTCCATAGTGGTGTAGTTTAAATATGTGCTCATAATGCTTCTTGTTGTACAATGAATGTAATAAGGTTGTTTCTAATTATTGAATTATATAAGCATGACCTCCTATGCATAATTAAATGCATCCATCATGATGTGTAAGGTTTTGGACCAATCTAGAGCATGTAGAATGGGAGTCTCTATGAGCTTCTGCTTTAACTACTAGAATTATAGTTTGTATTTCTTAATGCAGTTGAAGGGTGCATCCTTCTTTATTAGCTCTATCAATGGCTTAGCAAATCTTGAGAAGTTATCGATGAAATGCCAATAATAACTAGTATGTTTAAGGAGTGACCTTACATATTTTACTATTTCAGGCTATTTGATAATTCCTTGGATGATCCATACTTTCTCTGAGTCCACCTCAATCCCTTTTTCTAAAATTTGGTGCCAAAAAACTATGTCTTTTTAGACCATCAAGTGGTACTAGTTGAGCTTCAGATTAATTTTCATGCATTATTGAAGCACATGCTCAAGATGGTCTAAGGCTTACTCAAGAGTAGTACCATAGGTAGATAAGTCATCCATGAAGACTTCTACCCCATTATTAATTTGCTATTGAAAGATGATAAGCACCAAGCATTGAAAAGTAGTAGGAGTGTTACATAGGCCAAAGGGCATCTTTCTCTATGTAAAAGTCTCCCAGGGACTTGTGAACATTGTTTTGGTTTGATCCTTTTATGTGATTTGAATATGGTTATAGCCACTATGATCATCTAAAAGGATGCAATAGCAATTTCCTATAATGATGTCCAACACTTGGTCAACAAATGACAATGAAAAATGATCTTTGAAGGTTTCCATGTTCAAAAACTTGAAGTCTATGAAAATATCTCACTTTGCTTCTTTCTTATGTACAATCACAATTGTGCTAACCTATTCACTATCTGCAACTGAAGATATGAACCCATTCTTAATAGTTGTTCTACTTCTTCCTTGAAAACTTTCTTAAGTTTTGGATTTAACCTTCTTTGTAGTTGTCTTTTTGACTTGGTGGAAGAGTTTGTATATATGCAATGTTGGCATATCCATGGATCTATCCTTGTTAGTTCATGATATAATAAAGAAAAGTGATGAGTGGCGAGGTACCCCTACACTCAACCATATGAATACGAGCATTACATGCACGATCTAGTCAAACTCCACAGACGGACTAGTTGTGGCATCTAGACAGTTAGCCTTAGGTCATAGTTCACTGTCTTCCCACCTGAACTAGTATTAACTTTATTATGTATGGTTTAGTCCAAAGTGAGGTGTATGATGTGTTTCTAACCTAATGCTACTCCTGAAGGCAATGGAAGGTAATATTTTCTAAGCTAAGAGAGAAAGGGTGAGAGAGAATCTAAGCTAGTCTAAGTGCGATGAGCATCCATTCCTTGATCATCCATACACATCTTGGACTTCGTGCACAACTACTACTGGGATTACCAAGTGTAGATCCTAGGTATGCTACTGGGTTACCAAGTAGTCACACTT
>MNCI01004706.1:243061-291706 GCA_015680685.1 Gnetum montanum
TCATGTGCGTGTTCAAGTACATCACACTTGAATAAAGGATGTTGTACAATTACAATCANCAGTCATGTGTGTGTTCAAGTACATCACACTCGAATAAAGGATGTTCTACAATTACAATCACCACACTACGGGCATACACTGAGAGGAAAAGGGTTGAGAGGAAAAATGTAAACTAAAATCAAAACTAACTCTAAAATGACTACTTACTCCTCTGGATCTATCTACCTCTTATTTATAGATGAGGAGATAGGCTACGATATTACGTACATGATATTGTGTCATCTGTGATATTATGGATGCAATATCGTGGCTGTCAGCAAATTCATGACTTATCATACCCCCATGACTGAATGAAAACTCATCCTCGAGTTAAACTGAGAACAAGCTCCATTGATTACATAGTAGATAGGTATGGGATTATTGACTAGCTAGAATGGATTCATGCCACAGTGTGGAGTCAAATCAAAATTGAGACATAACACGAAATAAAATCCTATGATTACAAAATTGGATCGAACTCATGTAGTTCCTGGTGGCGGTGACTCCTCCATGGGTGTCTTTTCCTTTTCTTGTACTCTAGGTCTTGGGATTTGATGGCATCAAAGTATGGCCTGGAGTTTCTCCTCTTGTAAGGCCTTGAGTGCCTTAGCATGCACGTAAGTTTGCACTTATGTCATAGAGGCATCCCAGTCAGCCTTCTCTTTTTCTTCCGCCACCCTTTTATTCTTTATCAACAGTTTATTAAGTTGCTCGATTCTAAAAGTGTCCAGTTGGTTCTAAGCAACCTTTGACCTTGTATTCGAAAGGTTTAATATTTCTGAAATGGCTTGAACAGAGAGATCAATAGTCACACCACAAATGTTAACTATGGTGCCTTCTTCTTTGTTGTGCCAAAATTGGTACATTTCCCCTAAGTACTAGGCACTGCTTTCAGAGAAGGTAGGCCATAATGGGGATCCTTTGAGGTGATCCCTAATGGCCTCCATAGAAAATTCTGTGAAAGGTCCAACGTTTGATTCCATGATCATTACAGTGAATATGGACCTTTCATGGATGGTCTGAACACAATCCTAGGGCAACGTGATATATTATCCCTGTTCAAACACTACATCGGCTCCTCCTTCCACTTATCTTGATTGTACAGTAGTAGGGTCTTCTTGGTGGGTACTAAATGATTTTTTCTCCTACTCTGCATGTTGTTCGGTAGGAACTTTTCCTTTACCTCTCCTAAGTCATTCGATTGCACCTTGAGCAGGACCTTCCTGTTGTCTGTGTTTCGGGGCCATCTGTAATCACACGGGGCCAATCGTTAGTAAGGTTGTTACCAAAGTTAGGTTATACCTTACTGCTTGCCTTAATAGATTTACTTTATTTCTGTGTGATGTTAATTATTGGAAGAACATGTCCCCGAAAGATTATAATGTTGAGTCCTCTTTGCTTAGGGGGTTTTCAAATTTAATTTTCTGGTATAGCTAAGGGGATGAAATTTTTTTTGACACATTTTATTCTTAATTCTACAACTAATTACCCTTAAATATGTCCTTCGGGTGATGATGAATTTCAAACATTTATGCACTATTCAGTGTGTGCCCCTCCCCCACAACTAAGCTAAACACTCCAGGTTCAAGTAGGTTCAAATGGAATGAAAATCGGAGTACCAGTGAGCAAGTTATGGATATGAAAGTAAGGGATATGCAATCATGAGTCATAGAGAAGAATTTGAAAAACTTCCCCTACGTGAACAGTTGCAAATGATGTTAATTAGAACAGGGGGGTCATGTATATATATTTTCATTGAAGTTAGGGCACTTAGAGAATGTACCAAATTTTTAATATTTCTTTTGAAATTCAACAATGTAAACTAAGGGCATATGGATGATTGTTAAAGGGTTCCAGGGTAATTCAACTAGTCCTGGCGGCACGAAAATTATCATGGTGTGGAATTTATCAATAAGGCCCTCGGATGGTAGAGAAAAAGGCTATGTGATGATTCATAGGAACGTTGAATCGGAGGGATAGTAATAAGGGAAAGAATATCATGAATAATATTCTAAGGGTAATAAATGGTGTGTGTGAGCTGTGTCATAAGTGAAAATTACAAAAGATTACACAAGTGGGTCCTCCCCAAAGCAGGTTCCAACCAATAATGCCCTTGTGTAACCACACTTAAAAGTGTCCATGGGCACTAGAAGGGTTAAATGTAATCCGCACTGATTCCACAAAACACACATATGTAAATATCACTGGAATCAGGTAAGAATTCTATGTTACACATGACACAAGCTACAATTACACAAATAGTGAGATGAGACGAACTATAGAAGGGATTGTAGAGATTGGGACATGAGGTAACTGACCCAGGGCATAGTGAATCATGCATGTAAAGCATGATTAATGTGTCATTAACTAGTCGTTCCAAGATCAGGACCAAGTCCATTCCTCTACTCAGTGACATCACATTGTTTCATCCCATGATGAGCAACTATGAGAGTACCATAACAACAAGGCGTATGATCACTTGGCATTTTATTCAAGGGAGGAGTGATTTTTGTTTTGTGGCACTTCCTCTTCTTTTTTTTTCTTTTTTTTAATACTGAATCCAGAGAAGCCGCCAACCTTTAAGCATGGGTGCATGTCTTTCCAGTGGGACCCCCTAAAACAGTATTGGATTTTCGAGTGCCCTTTTAATTACTCTTACTTCCATTTTTCATTAGATCTACAAGGATCTTAGTACAACCACGTTGCATGATAACTTCCACAGATGTCACCAAAGAGAATCCTTAAGTCCCCTTAATGTCACACCGTAATCATTCCCTCTTGGTCCATCCTTCTTCATTCTAGGTACAATGAACACAAAATTAATTATAAGTCTTAAGAATTTCAAGGATATCACTGTACCCTCGAACAAAACCTCTTATTTGTAGAATGGATGAGTGGGTGTAATGGGCTCACTATCCACATAATTGATCACTCAAGACTTGATAACATAGAACACACCTCAACCAACGAGCCACATGAGTGTCTTACTCGTAGATGAGATTACTTATAAAAAGATAAAAAGACCAAAAAGACAAAAAGATAANCTTGTAGATGAGATTACTTATAAAAAGATAAAGAGACCAAAAAGACAAAAAGATAAAACAAGAAGTTAAAAGATGAAAAATTGGAAAACAAAAATTGTAAAATTAAAGAAAATGAAAAATAGTTATTAATCCTTCTTGTTATTATAATGGGGGATATCCCCCATAACTAAACATTTGAGCATGGTGAGGATTAATAGTCGAAATATGAGGATCCTTGCATGTTGGAAATATCGGAACATGGTCATACTTACCCCATTGGGGTTCACACACTTGATTGTAGTAAGTGTAGTGGGGAAATTTATAAGATGTGGTTCTTGGGTAAAGAGTTGGCCCACTATGATATTTGTGACCGTACGATGGTATGCAGGGATTGGGTTGTCGCTCTCCATGCCTGTGTTCATTGGGCCGTATGGTTGTTGGAGTGTTAGTTGGTGGCCCTGATGAAGTAACATGAGGCATTGGGTTCGAAGATACGGGTGCACCACAAGGTTGGACTTGTGCTGACTTGGAGGATGCAGTCGCCTTGGAATTGTGTTGTCCCTTCTTAGGGTCATTTCTAAAGAAGGGACGCCTTCGATGTTGTTGAGGTATCTCACTACTATTGGCAATAGTAGCACAAGTAATGTTTGGAGGTTGTTGCTATTATGCAGGCACCTTATGAACAGTTGGTGGAAATGTATAAGGAGGGAAAGGATGAGAATGTTGAAAATTAGAAGAAGTGTGTGGTACACAAGGTGGTGGTTGTGTTGAGGACATGGGCTAATAGTATTGAGGAGAATAGTAATGTGGTGAGGTAGGGCATGTTGACCTAGCTGGAGAAACAAGATGTTAAACTAGGTAAGTGTTTAGATTTAGATGATATGAAGGGTGTCTCCAGTTTAGGGGTGGCTTCCCCCACGACTGGGATTGTTGCCACTGTGATCAAAGATAGTATCTCTGTATCAACTATGGATGTAACATGTTTCCCCAATGATCATGTAAATGTAACAATATTGGGCATTGGCCCTTGGGGTGATCATACAGGAAAATGTTGCATTTGTACATATGATTGGCAATTGAGCTCTTATTTCCTTCATCCCTTCTTTCCGATTCTCTAATGATATTTTTTCCTGCTTCTCGGGTTGTCAAAAATTTTTCTCCAATGATATCGATATATTCTCCATACTTTTTATGCGTCCATTCCAACATCTTATTGATCTTTGCCTCAACTTCCTCTAACGATTGTTGTACTAGCAAAGATGGTTCTTTCCCCTTGTAGTAGGTTGATTTCTCCTTTTTGTGATTATGGACCTTTGTTAAGTTGAGATTTTGATCCCGTTGATGTTTTTCAACACTCTCCCATCTAGCCATTTCTCCTTCTTCTTTTGATACCTGCTTAATAAGCTCTTGGAGTTGATGGGTTTGTAGTTCGTATAGTTGACCTTGGGTATACATTCCTAGGGTTTCTCTTGTTGCATCACGAAGATCATCAATGATATGGTACATTAACCTTTCCTCGGAAAACCCATGGCCTAGACAGTTGTTTAATAGTGCATCATATCTTCCTAAGGCCATGTCCAAGGGTTCATGTTGTGCTTGTTTCCATCCTTGGATTTTTTTCCTCAAGGTTGAAACTCTTGTGTAGGTTTGATATCTTTCATTAAAAATTTCTACCATTGTTGACCAATGTCGTATTGAATTTGGTTTTAACGATCTATACCATACTTTTGCTTGGCCAATGAGTGTCATAAGGAAGAGCTTGAGTTTTTGCCAACCATTATCAATGTTGTTCCATGTGTAGGCATCGTAGAAGGCTTGTAAATGTTTTTGTGGATCTAGGTCATAGCCTCTTGAAAAATTGGAAAAGTTGTTTAAATCGAGCTTGGGTAGATGGCTCTCTTTACGATGCCTATAGGAGATTTGAATAGCCTCTTGTATTTTCATTAGGCTTGTAGTGGCCAGTGGGGGTTCATCATCATCTAGTGAGTTATGCTTTCATGTGTTAGGATGACGTTGCTTTCATTGATGTTTATAAGAAATCCCCACCTCGGATTGTGTACTCCAATCTTCATTATCATATAATTCATTGGTTCTCCAATGAACTTCTTCACTAGGTGTGGCATTATTATAGTCTTGGAGGAGAGTCATGGTTGTGAAGTTGTGTGTGAATTTATATGTGACTTTTTTATAATTATTTCTTTCTTAAAGATATATCGTTAAGTCCTATACAGCAACCTTGTATGACATAACTAATCTAGATAACTAGCACCGTCCCCGACAATAGCACCAATGATGAGTGGCGAGTTACCCCTACACTCAATCATACAAATACGAGCGTTACATGCACGATTTGGTCGAATTCCGTAGATGAAATAGTTGTGGCATCTAGACAATTAGCCTTAGCTCATAGTTTGCTATCTTCCCACCTGGACTAGTATTAACTTTGTCATGTATGGTTTAGTCCAGAGTGAGGTGTATGATGTGTTTCTAACCTAATGCTACTCTTGAAGGTAATGAAAGGTAATATTGTCTAAGCTAAGAGAGAAAGGATGAGAGAGAATCTAAGCTAGCCTAAGTNGTCTAAGCTAAGAGAGAAAGGATGAGAGAAAATCTAAGCTAGTCTAAGTGTGATCAGCATCCATTCCTTGATCATCCGTACACATCTTGGACTTCGTGCATGACTACTACTGGGATTACCAAGCACAGATCCTAGGTATGCTACTGGGTTACCAAGTAGTCACACTTAAATGCTCATAATCAAGTCGTACTCATTTCGCGTTTAATAGGAGTTCAAGGGTGAGAAGATATTAACTAGGAAAGCAGTAAATAACAATTAATTAAATGATTAAGCTAAGTGAATGTTGCAATGATGAAGTAATCTTGATCTTTATTTCTGGTCATGTGCATGTCCAAGTACGTCACACTCGAATAAAGGATGCCATACAATTACAATCACCACACTGTGGGCATACACTGAGAGGAAAAGGGTTAAGAGGAAAAATAAAAACTAAAATCAAAACTAACTCTAAATTGACTACTTGCTCCTCCAGATCTATCTACCTCTTATTTATAGATAAGGAGACAGGCTATGATATCGCGTCATCTATGATATTGCAGATGCGATATCATGGTTGCGATATCACGGCTATTAGCAAATTCATGACTCATCACAAAGGATGTTGGTCATTTGTTCACCACCTTCAGTAGCTTTTTCTTCTAATCATAAGCAATGTTGACATTAATGATTATTGAGTTACCACTATTAAAGATAGCATATTCTAAGGTTATCGATAAATATTTTAGTTCAAGTGGCTCCTACTTAAAGTGATATGAGATTTCCAACTCTTCCCAATTTCATTCTATGTATGGGAGAGTTGACTATGAAGCTACTTCATTTCATTCGTATTCTCAATGTAGGCACTTGTAAGGCTCTCTAATGATTTCATCATATTCTAGATTCAGCTTGATTTCTAATATTAGACAATCAGTACCATCCTATTATGTGGATGATGCATATAAGAACTTTTGAATGACTACTATTTTAGCATACTGGTTACATGCTTAGATAGATATACCTTTGACTATCCATATTTTCTTCATGCAATGGTACCTTGTATCACTATATGCAATGCATGAAATCCTCTTCTTCTTCATTTTTCCAAATTCATTTTTCTTAGAGATTTCCAAAGAAAGGTCCTGAATCCCCATCTTGGCATCTATGGTACTTAGCCAAATCCTTCTCATAATGATAGAGAAGTTTCCCCTTACAATTATCCACATGGATTACAAGGAAATATATAAGATAGGACCACCCACAAAGGCTAGTCACAATGTCCTCCACTAGCCTCAAAGAAATAGTGATGGACTAATATGCAAGTTCTAGTATGATATTACTCCTCTTGAGAGGTGGCAGGTTCTAGGTCTTATACATTTCTGATGAGATTAAGTTCATCCCAGAATGTGAGTTCAAAAAAGCCTTACATGAATCATTTATTGCATTCTATAAATAGATAAGGAAACTTGTAGGATTAGATTACTTCTTGGGAAGGTGGCCAAACTTTATCCAATTGGTAATTGTGTGGGTCAACATGATAGTGTAGACATTGAAGAAATTTTTGTTTGAAGGTAACTCGAAAGTACTTTTGGAGGTAGATGAGGTAGGGTTAATAGCCACAGGTTTCTACAAGCACTTTGTAGGACTGTTTGTTCTAAAGAATATCCTCTTGTGAGGTTTTTCTCTAGAACCACTCACATGAATATTTGGCTATAAGTTTACTACCCTTGTGGTGTTTTACTATTGTGGCTATGGTGAAATTTCTATCTACATAGGTGAAGTAGGTGGTAAAGGTGTTGAAATTGATAATGTAGGAATTGTTGAGGGATATGGAGGAGGAAAAGAAAAAAGAGACTCACTTCTTAGAGAAGATGCTCTATAATATTTTTAAGGATTGTAGTTGGAAGAGAAGGAGACATGGTTGGATGAGCCATGAATAGATATAGGTTTCTACACATAATATCCATAAGGGATTGGATACCTATAAGGATACTACTGTCATGGTGGTGACATCTTCCATGATCATAGATTTTACCATTGTTGGTATTGCTCCTAAGGTTGATGAGGTTCTCATCTCCAATAATATGTTATTTGGTGGAAATGATACTTGTAGTTTTCTTGTGGGTAAGGAAATTTCCTAAGTTTTTACCTTTTTATAAATTTGGGATTGAATGCATGCACCCCTAATTCTTACAAATGTGACAACTCTAGGAAACATCCCTTAGGATGTTCATACTAGTAGATATTGCTTCCATCATCAACCATCTTAGGATTTGCAACCTCTTTAACTATCATAGCTTTACTATTTTGATTATGTTAACCCCTTTCTCTATCCTTTTTCTCCTTTTATCTTGACCACTACTCCCTTTCTTCACTCTTTCTTCTACACTTTTAAGAGCTATTTGGAACTTTTCATTTAAGGAGTTCCATATTTTACCAACCTTAGCTAATATTTTAGAGAAAAAATTTTGTATCAGTAAGGTCTTCCTCTATATGACTTCATCAAGTGGTGCTTCCTCCTATAAATCATAAAAACACACCTTCATTTTGTGAATGGAGGATTCCATGTTATTCTCCTTTGCATTTTCATGTTTTGTCTGCTTTCCTTCTTTTTTTGCCACTTATTCTATTATCCTTTGAATTTGATGGACCCACATTTTAGAGTGTCTTTCTTTGGAATATATGTCAAGGGCTTCTATATTTTTATTCTAGAGTCCATCTACGATATGACAAAGTTGTTCTTTTTGAGAGTATCCATGGCCTATGCACTAGTGTAATAGAAAGTAGTACCTACCTAGGGTTGCATCCAAGGCCTCATGATTTTCTTATTTTCATCCTTGGATTTGCATTCGTAAGTTAGAACTCTAGAGTATGTTTAGTATTTGTTGTTGAATAGTTCCAACATGGTACTCTATTGGCAAATAAATTATGGTTCCAAGAATTGGTACTATCTTTTTACTTCTTTGATGAGTATCCTTGGAAATAATTTAAGCTTCTACCATTCATTTTCTATGTTCTATAAAGTGCATGCATTATGAAATGCTTGTATATGATTTTGTGGATCTACATTATATCCCCCTTCAAACATGGGAATACTATTCATATCTAGCCTCTTAATCCTACTATCTCTTTGATGCCTTGTGGATATTTTTATTGCCTTTGAAATATTGAGCATGTTTCTAGTTGCTAGCAGAGGCTTATCATAGTCGTTCCATTCATGGTGGCTCCTTTTATGGCCATGATTCCAATGATGAGTTCTATTATGCCTTCATTCTTGATGGTGCTCTTCTTCCTCTTATGGTTGTCTATGCCTTCAATCTTGATCATCTTTTTTGGATCTTCGTTTATCTCCATCTTGTTGTTCATCTCCATCTCAATCCTGACTACTTATCCTTTTATCTTGGCCACATCTCCTTTTATCATAGTTTGAGAACAAAGAGGATGATGACTATGAGACCTCAACCTTGATGTTTACTAGACTCTTAACCTTGTTCTTCCTTCTTCTTGGTTGTTGTCCAATGTGGACTACAACCATTGTTGAATAGTATCACCCTCATTTAAAGGAGATGAGTTTGTATAATGGGAGAGCCTTGAGAAGAATTCTAGATCCTTCCTTTACATTTGTAAAAAATGATGATGTTAGGATCCCTTTATCTTTAGAGGTCTCATATCATACTTCCATGTACTGATCTTTCTAAAGCTAGGAATTAGTAGGTTCATATTCCCTATATGTGTGGTTTAGAACCTCATATTCAGGATTCAGTGCTATGATGCCTAATTTAATGAGATTGGCCATCAACATGGCAAGAACAGATCAATAAGGAGGCAACACAATATTATCTTATATGTTCCTCTAGTGTAGTTGTTCATCTTGATGAAGGATGAAAGTGAAATCTAGATTATAAGGATCTGAATAGGCATAGGCAACTCTAAGTTGTTGGGGCCTTTTTGATGCCTTCTATAGTTGATTGGATTCTCTTGTATGTAGTGATGATTCATTCCTATGAGAAGAAGCCATGTTAGTAATGTATATAATCAGTGTGCCTTTGATATTTTAATTCTTTAATTATTTCCTTTTTTGGGTAAGATTGGGTTGTTTTTGTCTTATCTTTATAATGTCTTTATATAAATTCATAGTCTATTAGTTAAACTATGTCCTTAGCAATGACACCAATGATGAGCAATGGGTATTCCCTACATCCAACCATATGAATCATAAGCATTCACTAGCAATCTAGTCAAATTTCATAAACTTAGTCTTTAATGTTTTCCTATAGTCCTAAAGAATGAATCTTGGAGTTGTATGATCATTATCTTCCTAAATTGCTCTTTTGTGTGATTAATACATATAGTTAAGTTTGAGTGGCACATGATATATATTCTTATAAGTATTTTTAATATATTTTTAATCTAATGACTAGATGAGTGAATGGAGGCTTAAAAATTAATTATCCAACTAATTAGGTAATATACTAACTAACTATCCTAATGTAAAGTAATTGTTCCCACCTATCATACACATTTCAAACTAGTGTTTATGCTACTAGGTTACCAAATAGTTATTACTAACTATACCAAATGTCCATCACTGGGATTACCAAGTGTAATACATTATGCTTGAAGTGGTTGTACTTATGTATTTATGATTAATTGCATTAACTATTTGAAACCATGAATCTAAATTGCATGAAAAGTAAAGTGTTGAATGTAAAGAGTAAACTAATCTAAGTGCTGCAATGGATCTTAAAAATCTTGACTTTATTACCATTAATGCCAATGGGTTTACGTACATACTCACTTAAATAAATCACCATACAATTTCTTAAATCCAGATTTTGGGTACTTGAAGGGAAAAATATTCTAACTCTGGAAAGGAGAAACTATAAAAACTTGGCTATGCTATAATTTCTAAGTATCATAGATGTAGGTGGTAAGAACATTTATATAGGTACTTCTTACATTAGCATCGATGCATTTGCATCAATGCATCCTACCGTGTGTCAATTGGGATATGTCAACAAGGCTCCATTGACTCATCTAATCATGACTCATCATTACGGGTAAGACATCCTATCATAACCTAAAATTTTGCAAAATTTTAGCTATTTAATTTAATGTATGTGATTAATTATTTAATATTATTTGATGCATTATAATAGATTAGCTTTAATTTTCTTGGTTAAATCATAGCATGATATTAATATTATTACTATTATTTTTGTTGTTAGTTTCCTTTGTAAGTGAATGCAATTTGCTTACTAGAGTATTTTGTTACAGTTTGTATCCTTTTTTCTACTACTATTAGAGCTTATTCATAGATCTACTATATATTTTATGATTAAATGTTGGAATCTAATTAATCCTGTAACTTTTTCTTTTTATTAGTTATCATACCTTTACAAGTATTTAATCTTTATTATGTATATTCAATTATGCACATTTAGTTATGCATTTGTTTAGTTTTACTATGCACATGAGATTATATAATACTTTGTTCATGGAATAATTTTAGACCCTAACCTTACCCATACCATATCCCTTGTTATATTTTGTCATTAAACTAGATTTCAAAGTTCATGCATAATTATAATTAAAAATTACATAAATTAGCTTTGGTAAGGATGTACTTTATGACAATATCCTACCTTTAATCTAACCTTACTGATGTGTCTCAAGCATTTAAAAATGTTACTTTCAACCCTTGGTTCATTAGAATTGGAGTAACGGTGTTCAAAATATCACATTTTTATGTTGCTAAAAATACGATAAAAGTTCCAACATTTGAACTATGTGACTATGATAGGTAATAATTTGATATGATTTTAGCATATAGTCATGTAGTGTTTGGAATTTGATTGGGAGTCCATATGTGATTGTTATGAGTGCTTGAACATTGAGAGTATTAGTTTAAAGAGAAAAAATGGAAAATAGTCATAAAAAATGAAACAGTGAAAATGAATAAAAGTAAAAATCAATTTTTTAAAAAAAATCCAAAAACACTTCATTTTACATGACAAAAGTAAGATAGTTTATGAAAGAAAAAACAATATATATATATATGTTATAAACATAACATATGTATTTTTACACCATTGCCTCATCTTTGTTTTCTGCTATCTTTCATATGCATTTAGATTTTCTATTTTCTGTTTCGAATAGAATCCAATTTTCATACTATTTCTTCATATTCAAGTTAGTTTTAGCTCTATTTCTTCCATTTCTAAATATGTACTAAGCCCAAGTATCACATTTCATGTGATTCTTCTACTTATAAATAGATTGTGGCATTCAGTACATCTTGTTTTAGTATGTACAAGGTTTTTGACACGTTAATTCAAAGCAAAGTTCAAACTAAATTTGAGCATTTTTATCGAAAAGAAAGATAATAAGAAGATTTTGAAAGCCTTGCCAACTCAAGTAATAAAGCTTATTTTATTTGACTTTGCTTTTTGTTATGGATTTTACATGTTTTCTTTATGCTTTCTGGTTTTTCACTATTCTTTCATGATTTTAATTATTAAGATGAAATTCTACTGAATTTTTTCTATTTGAACTTGTTTTTATGTTAATATTTATATTGCAAACTTTTCCATTTCTTTTTTTTTTGTTTTGTTTTTGGTGAATTTTTACAATTGTGGAAACTTTATCAACTTACTTCTTGAATACTTTATACTTATTTTGGATCAAATCTTCATATAAACAATATTTTCCAAGAATCTTTTATAGAATTTTAGTTATTATGGGTTTTTGATATTTTTGGAAATCTTTTGAATTTTGGAGTAAAATAATGATATTTATGTGACCAATTTTGCTAGGTTGATAGTGCAAGTCATGAATCTTTTAGATGCTTCAATTTGCATGTAGTAGTGGAGTGTTCTTTGGTGGGACACACCACATAAGACCAAAAATTTGGATGGATTTTACACTATTGATGTGTAAAATTGGGTAACAAATAACACTTGTTTAAAACATGTTTTAAGAGACAAAAGCCTAGGACATCTTCCATATATGTATGGAAACGTGAGAATAGTCAAAGTTGATAAAGTGTATGTAGTGTTTAGTAAACATAAATCATTATGTTTAACGATATTGATAATTTTGTGAGGGAAGAGTTTGTATGAATGCATATAATAGTTTCTATTATGAGCATTGAAGTGGGTGGTAAATAATAACTAACTGATAAAGTAGTATAAGAGATAATTCAAATAAATCGTGAAGTTAAATAGATCATGTAATAAATGAAATGATTAGGAATATTGTAAATAAATGTTGAAAATTAAATTGATCCTAAAATTAACAAATAAAATAGCAAAAGAGGGAGAGGGTAAAATTGGAAAGAAAGTAGTAGAATTTTCATAATCAAAATAGAAAGCTTTAATATTCATGAATTAACATCTTTACCGAACAACATATGCATTGAAAGTCCACACATTACAAACATAACTAAGCTTGTAATGAGAATTAAGACTTAGTAACTTACATTGATAGTTCAAAATAAATCCATAAAATCAAAGGTGGGAACTAAAATAGTAGAAAAAGAAGCACTTAGCTTACTTTAGAGCTCCAAATCTTATCTTCAAGAAAACCTATAGCTTGCACTAGCTTGCTTACTTGTAGCTTCAATAGGTACATCTTTTCCAAAAAGTCAATATATCTTCTCTTCTTCTCATCTGGGAGTTAATGGTAAAACTCCTAATTTACGAACAAGATAGTTTGATTTTCCCTTAATCAATCTCCAAGAGTTCAAATTGTTCCAAGAGAGAACCAAAGGAATCTAGGATACATGGGATAGGAGGTTCTAATTTTGGGAAATAACACAAATCTAGAGGTTTTGGAAAGACCCAACTTTCCTTTGATGCCTCCCTTGATGCCTCTACTTCCTTTTGCCTTTTATGGATAGGCTCTTCTAATTGTTTGTCTTCTCCATCTATTTGACCCCTTTCATTATTTTATGATATGCTCCTACACAAGATAACATGTGAGAAGTATCAAAATTCTCTTAAAAAAATGAAACAAATAGATTTCATTAATAATAGATGATCACAAGTATCATCTTCCATCATGGTATAACTGTATGTTTTGGAAAATTAAAACATCAATGTAACTAAAGATCTCTCTTTTTTTCTATGTTTTTTTGAAAAGAAAAAAAAACTTAATAAGATATAATATACAAGAAAACCAATACAAAAACTTTGAATTGCAGCAAGCCTAGAAAATGTGAAAGAATCTATGTTAAAATAGATTTAAGAACTCAATCAATTATCATAGAAGCCTAACATTCTAGAAAACAACAAACCATTCAACTATTAACTACAGATGTCAATATGGTCTAGATACTATAATATAACTAGTTAATACTTGCATAGTTTCTCTTATATCAAGAGAAAAAAATATGCTTAGAACATGATAAAGTAATGAAAATATTGAACATGCATTAGAAAATACTTTTCTAATACAATACCAAAGTGGAAGTCTTATCATTGTCTTATTATTATAGAAAAGAAATTGTGAGTAAGGTTTTGATATTATGCGAAGCTTCAATGGAGATAGTTATATGGTCGTTTACTTCAAAATGAAAAAAATGGCTCTCATACTAGCATATAAATGGTGAAGGTATATGCAACCAAAAATAAATAAATCAATGAATGTACACTAAATGAAGGATAAAATATGTCTGGGTCACATTCTAAGGAAGGAATATCAAAGAAAACTATGAAAAGTTAAACAAAATATCCAAGGAAGAAAAATATGATTGATATGCAAAGGTTTTTTAACAACTAAAGAAACTAGTTTATTTAGTAGGATAAGAAGCTGCTCTTGTAATGCCACAAAGTTCATCATGAGGTGCATGCCACTTTAGATCTATCTACATGGGGATCAAGAAAAAGCCTCAACATGAGAACTATCCTATTGTTATTTCCTGTGCTATAGATGCCATCATGTAGCCATGCATTATCATGGTGCTTTAGTTTTTGGTTTTTCCATTACATAATGTGTTAGCCAAAAAAACCAACTACATGCACAAAATAGATCAAGCACAAATACAACAAATCATGTGACAACATGATGCTACTCAATCATCTTTTAATCATTCTTCCTCTTACTCATTTTCACTTCCTCCATAATGGGTATATCTCCAACATCAAGCCTTTTGCAGATGTCTCCCTTAACCACGATGATGGAATTCATAGTGAGGCATTTCCAAGGAATGTAGTCTTTCATGAGGATCTTTTTAGCAAACATGCAAGTGCACAAAGATGGCCTTGAACATCCATGATATGCCATTGCGAATGTCAAAGGATTCTACAACTGTCCTAGATTTGGTATTGGAAGTAGCCAAAAGGGAACAACTAAAATTTTCTTTACATTCTTGTTGGTCATTTAACCACATGTTAGAAGGAAGAAGGAAGGAAACTTCCAAACATTTCTCCCTGCATTTGTTGCCATTACACCTACCTATGCCTAAAAATAGTCATATGAAATTTGTCCTTTTTAAAGTTCTATGAGTAGCATATTTTGAAATGACTCAAACTGATGTTACATTATATTCTATTTTATTATTTTAGGGTAACTATAAGTTGCATTGTTAAATTGCAAACATTATCTTCTATACAACTTATCATTGTATACATGTTAGAAAAGCTATGCATATATGAGAGCATTAGAACAAGTATAAAAATGGTTATGGACTATAATTGTCTATTTGGAAATAAGGAAAATCATACTCATTCCTACTATAGGATGATATATAAATATTGATAAACTCACAAAATCAATGAGGCCTACCCAAAATGCACTTTAATCATGTTGGATCTCTTAGAGCCTAAATATCTTCAATCATCATAACCTCTTACTAACTAAGCTTGGTATTTAGTGTAATAGTAATTGCTAACTCAAACATGATTAATAATTTAAAATAGTAATAAATAAATAATAGGTTGATCACTTTAAATGAACTTTTCCACTTATTACACAAGATTCTATACCTAAAGTTGAAGACCAATGATAACTTGAATCTAAGCTTAATCTACCATAAGTTTTAGCCTTTTAATAACTCTTGGTGCTTCCAGTGAGTACTGCACAATATCGCTACTTGTAGTTGCTTGTAGTCTATGCAAAACTAGCTTTCAAAAGGGAATGTTCCTTTCTAGTATCTAAATCTTCCACTAAAAATTGCCTATTAGTGACTTTAGATGCTTTTGGTAAGGACTACGAGAAATTGCTACTCATAGTTGCTCATAGTCTATGAAAATTTGGACTCTAGAAGGGATAGCACCTTTTGGTAGCTGAATTTACCATTAAAACTTGCTTTATGGTAACTTCCAATGCTTCTAGTATAGACTACATAAAATTACTGTTGATAGTGAGGATTGTGGAACTTAGAAAGGGGGGGGTGAGGTGGCAGGGGATGAATAAGTTTCCTAATTAAAAATTCATACCCAAAAAAACCACAATAAAATTTAACATGGTTCCCCAGCTTGGGTAGTCCACACTTAGAGGGTAGTTCACTTGCACACCTCCAGACTTTGTTTCTTAGAAATGTGGTTTAAAGAAAACCATACCGTGTACAAGCTCTAAGCTTTGCTCTGAAGTGTTTTGTCACTGAGAAACCACTCAACCCTATAAGGTCCCAACATGCTTTCAAAGTGGTTTAAAGGATCCCACAACCTCTATAAATTGAGCTCCACTCCAAAGTTTTTTGACATTGCAAAAATGCTCAATGCTATAGGATCCCAACAGGCTCAACAACAATGACTTCTAGAAAGAAGCACATCAACCCTAGCAAGGAAATAAGAGAGAGAAAAAACACAAGGAAAGAATGTAACTGACTTTATAGATCCTTGTACTTTGAGGCATAGTTCACAATTAATCAATCAAATGATTTTACAAATGAAGTACACAAGTACAATATACAATGATTACTTGATAGAGATAATTCATGTATAACACTTACACAGTACCCAAGAATATGAAGTCTTCTTATAGCCTTGGAGTTTCCAAAATCATGTTGGAATCATAGCCTTGTAGACATCTCCTTTGAGATTTATATATCTCTCTAAAAATGAATTTAATTCTTGGAATATGTCTCTTTTGAGATAGAAACATCTTCTCTTGAAAGAAGACATCTTCTATTTTTAGAAGATGTCTTCTCTAGGTGTCCTCCATTTCAGCCAAGATGTCTTCTTCATCTGGGAGATGTCTTCTCTTGATAGGAGACATCTCCTATTTCTGGGAGACATCTTCTTTGCATTTGAACTTTGATTTTAGAGCTTCCTCTTGATCATTGGAGAATCTTCTTTTAGCTTGTAGTCTTCTTTACTCATCCAAGCTCCCTTAAGTCCTTCTAGTCTTCCCTTAGATACCCTCATACTTATCGATGCTCCCTTAAGTCCTTGTAGTATCTACTTTGAGATTTCTTATAGATATCATTCTTTGAGCTCTTCTTTATGCCTACAAAACATCACATTCCCCAACATTCTATGTTCCCCATTTTCCTTAAGGTTTTGACATATCAAAAGGTCAACAATCTCTTCCTTTTTTGTAATGTCCAAAACTTAAGAAAATGGTGAGCTAATAAAATCAATGAATAATAACAATAACCATTAATGATTAAGACGTATAAATTCCAATGGTAGCTAAGGACTATGATAAAGGTTCTAACGCTCAAGGCATAGGGCATCAAATGTGTGAAATCTAAAAAAAATTATACTATGCAAAGGCAAAACCTATCTCCATGAAAATCAACAAGAAATGATATAGGACATATAAAATATCATTATAAACTATCCATAAGCACAAAGATTCAACAATACATATAGCCATAAAATCTCTATAAGATCATCATACCAACATCCAAGCAACAAAACTTTCTCCCCATTTTTGGACATCATTAAAAAGGAGAGAGCACTTGAGGACATTAGTCATTGAGCTTTATAGCATGATTTGAATCCTCCTCTAAAGAACCTATAACATGAGAAGGTTGATAGGTATTCTTCTCATCATCATTGTTGCTAGTGTTCCAGACATGCTGAATGTCATCATTTGACAGTGGATAAACTAGACCTATCCTTGGTGAAATCTTGATACAAAAATGGGAGGAGGCTTGTGGATCTAGCTATGATGAAGCCTGTTGTGAAGATGAGGAAGTCTCCTTCCTCTGATAGACAATCGAATGAGCTGGTCTTCATTGAGAAGAGGTTTCAAATATGCTATCCATAGCCTACTCAAAAGATTATGGAGCATCATCCTGATGAATCCTAGTACTAGGCTACATAGGAGTAGGATGCTCTCCCTAGACATGTATTGGTAGTGCATCAGGCTCAGAATCAGACTCATTTTTTGAGTCATAAGCTTGAGAAGGCCCAACTACTATGAAGTGTCTCATTGGGGTAGGAATTTCCTCATCACTTTCAAAAATAGGAGTGGTGATCTTCTTGAACTACTATCCAGTTGGTGGAGGAGATACTTCAGTAGTGTCCATTCTCTTACACAGGTAAGAGAGGTTCCTACCAATCATCCTAAAGGTATGAGCAAATAGCTAGAGTATCTTCTCTAGGAAAGATCACATCTACTAACTAGAAGATTTGAACTTGCTTAACTAAGAAGAGGCCTTGGATGATGATGCTACTTAACTCTTCTATGATGAAGGTAGTCTGGTGCTAGGTCCTACCTCATCTGCATGGGAGTAGCTCTTCTTCTCCGCATACTTTCCAAGGCTCCTCTTGCCTTTGACCAGAGGCATCTCTACAATGTTCACACTCCTCTAGTGAGTTAGTAGACTAATGAGGTAAGGATGTTCAAATATCCTCTTTCTAGTGAACATGTGTAACATGTCATAATAGAGAGTATGTCCCACATCAAGTTGTTATCCTATGAGTAAGCAGTGGAGAATAAAATCTTGGGATGACAATAGATAGCTATAGCTCCCTCCTTTCACAATAATATTATATAAAATAGTGAGGGACAAGATGGAAGCATTTGTATGCATCCTATTTTCATAAACCCTACCTCTACCAAAAGACACAAACTTTCCAAATAGGACATCATAGAATTCATCATGTGTAATAGGAATTATGCCATTTGAAAAGATATTAGTCATAGAAGAAATGGTAACCCTAAATACATTTGTGCTAAAGATTCCAAGTACAACATTTACTGCTTGGGAAGATACATCAATCACTAATACTCTTACCATAGTAGTGAAAGCTCCAATAGTAGCATCAATAATCACAATATTGCAAATGAATTCTCTAATGAGAGTATTAGGAACCATGAAATCCATAAAAATGAATGCAACCCGGTTCAAAACTTGGAAATAGCACATCAATGCCTACTTTTGATGTATAGGAAAAGACAATGTACACTCAAAGATAATGTTTACAGCTTGAGTTACCTCAAATCGATGTTGGGTGGTTGTTGATCTGAATTGGAGTGCATAGGAGCTAGCATTGTTGGAAGAACCTCCCATAGAATTCTTCTTGGATAGCAACCTAGATGTTTTAATCTTCTTGTGCATCATGGAGAGAAAGAAAGCATTGATGGCAATAGAGAATGAAGCCCTAGTTGTCTCCTCAAAGCTTTAATCTTTTTCCTTGGTTCATCTCATGCTTGAATGACAGAAAAATGAGGATTTGAATAGATATAATGGTTTTCAATAAGGGATTTTAATGAAAGAAAAGACATCTCTTTGGAGAGAAAGATGTCTCATCCATGGCTAAAAAAGAAAAGAAGATGTCTTTGCTACACCAAAGTAAAAGATAGGAAGACATCTCTTTTGAGGAGAAGATGTCTCCTTTTGGAAGAAGACATCTCCTCTGAAATAATAGAAAAGGGTTCAAGACTGGCTACCATGGATATATTCTTAAACTAAGCACATCAAATACTTACCTTAACTTACCTTTCTTGTTGAGTAGAATGAAGGTGCCTAGATTGTGAGAGAATAAGATTCTTCTTTTAAGGTTTCTCTTCTGGTAGAGATTTCCTCAATTTTTTAGGCTTAGCTTCCTCTCAAAAAATTTTCGAGATAGTCTCCTTGTTTTTCTATTCCTTCATTTTGATCCTCCATTCTTTCTTAACACCCTTGTTCTTTTGAGTTGTCCAATTTCTCTTATGATCCTACAAAGTTTCCTTTCTTGATGCATTTTGGTAAGACCAAGGGGTCTTATGGTATGACCCAATATTCATGTGATAAAAATTTAAATTGCACTCCCATTACTTATGCTAAAATTTATGACAATAATAACATCTCATCTTCCTATAGTAGTTAAAGTGATCATACCTAGGAGCTGCTCTTGGTTAAGATGTAGTGCCTAGTAATTCTTCAATCTTTAGGGTAGCCTTTGAAACACCATTAATTTTGGCCTAGCACTTTTAGACAAGAATCAAGCTAAGTCATGCTGCTGCCCAACATGAGTACAGTGTCACCAAACTTGGAAGCCTCCAAAATAGCCCCCGATGGCCCATGATTCAACAGGCAAGTTCCCCCTGGGGCGCATAGGCGACTGCACCAACTTCCAGCATCCAGAATCAAAAGTTTCAAGTTCAAAATGTTTGGTTTTGGCTAAGTACACTTTGGTTACTTTTTCAAACGTTGCACAGCGTAAGGATCAGCGTCACCAACTATTGGAGCCCCAAAATTGAGTCAAAACAGGCCGAAATCGAGAACAAGGACCCCCCATGACCTTCACCAAGGTCTCCAGTAGCTCCCAGCCTCTAGAAAATCAAGATTTGGGCCTCAAATGTGCCATTTTTACTTGGTGACACTGGGGTTACTTTCTTAGACGCTGCACAACGTAAGGATCAGCGTCACCAACATTTAGAGCCCCAAAAATGAGCCAAAATGACTTGATTTCAAGGGTGCAAGTCATCCTCAGGGTCCACTATTGATAACTATGGGTTCCCTACCTTCAGAAATTCCAGATTTCAATTCAAAATTGCAAGTTTTGGAGGTCACACTATAGGTCACACTGGGCAGTCAAATTTCTCTTGTTGTACATTTCATTATAAATCCCCATTTGTGGGCATGTCAAGCCCTCATGGTCTAAATTAAATATACTTTCATGGACTTGAATAACCCATAAATTGTAAAATGCAATGTACCTGGTCAAGAATGTAGCTCGCCAACATACATCCAACTCGTGCACAACTATCCAACACAAATCCAACTCTCACTAACACACATCCAACTCGTGCACAACTATCCAACAAAAATCCAACTCTCGCCAACATGCATCCAACCTGAGCACAACTATCCATTGGACACATGTCATTAGATCTGCTTTCCTCTCATCTCCTAGCCGTTGATTCCATTCTTGAATTTCGTTCCTAAGCCCAACCCAACCCTATAAATACCCTATCAATTCACAACTAGGGAGGAAAAATTAGGGAGGCAACCTGACTGTTGGCATCCAAGCATTTCTCACATTCATCACATCATATCATTGCATCATCGCATCATATCATCCCAGGGCTAGGCATTTGACCTGCCATCCACATGTGTGCAACTACGCTTTGATCGGTGCACATTTTTTTAAAAACAATATAATACAGTTTCATTATTGCCTTCCATTTACATTATTTACTTCGGTTTACGCTTTGTTTACAATATAGCTTTGTTTACGCTTTATTTATAATTCAGTACGCTCTATTTACATTTCGTATCGCTGTTTGCATTCCGTTTACATCTCGTTTACAATAACCCCAGCGCTAGCCATAGCTTACACTCGGGGAAGTCCTTGGTTGATTTTCGTGCAGACCATCCAAGGCACTCTACCTTCGTTTACTTTTCTAGCTTGCCCTCAGGTGAAGGTAGGGTCAGTTTTGTGTGCTCAACGATCTCTCGGTGTCTGTTTCTCTTCCAGCCTTACACCGATGATTTAGGATAGTATAGCCTTAGATGGAGTTGGTATGGAAGATTTGTCTTATGTAGAACATCCCAACCCACTCTTATCATCAAAACTTATTCCTTATCCTAAGAGCATCCAAAGAGACTCTTTCCCTTTAACTAGCCTTTCATTCACAAGTTCTTCCCTCATCTACTCATAAGACTTGGTTAGCTCATTATTCTTAAACCTTAGGTTTGAAATTTCTTTTGAAAGGTCTAAAATCTTTGAATTTAAGGAATAAATATCCTTATCCTTAATTTTTACTTGTTTACTTAACTTAGTGAAAACACTTTGAAGTGATGAAAGTTCATTGCACACAAATTCATACCTTTCTTTATCAATTTCAAATTTATCATCTAAGGTGTTAGCATCATCATTTTTAAGGTCCATACAAATGAGGTGTGAGTCTCTTGCATCATTCTCCACCTTCTCTTCACTATGTTCTCCATTATCCCAACTTGTGTAGAAGTTGGTCTTTTTTAGCTCCAAGTCATTTCTATCCCTGCTTTGCAACTTGTCATTACTAGGAAACATAAAGGTCACATGGCCTCTTCCATCAAATACCCAACATCCTACAAAGGAAGAATCAAAATTGAAACTTGAGACCTTGAATTGATTGTCTCTTTGCTTATTAAAGCTCTTGTTTCTCTTTGCCTTCATCCTCTACAACCTTCTTGAGAGAAGAGCTATTTCTTCTTCAATGTCCTCATCTGGCTCAGCAGGTTTCTTTTCTTTTGAGGATGATTTTAGGGCTATGGATTGTTCTTAAATAGTCCCTTTGCTTATGACCAATAATAGCACTTTTAAGCTCTTCAAATTTTAGAACTAAAAAATCTCTAATTTCTTCCATGAAAATAACTTTTGGTTTGAACTTGGGTTGGACAGTTCAGATCATCTTTATAATTACATTGCTTTCAAGAAAATCTTTATCAATACCTCTAATAGCCACAATAGGATCATTTGCTCTAGAGAAATAATATTTTATTTTCTCACCTTCTATCATTTTGAACTTATCATACTCACGTTGCAAAATTAAGAGTTTATATTACTTAATTATTGAAGTTCCCTCATAAGTAGCCTCTAAAGTTACCCAAATTTCTTTGGCCATTTTACAACTAGCTACTCTATTAAATTTATATTTTTTCAAGGCATAATATAAACAAATATTTTCTTTTGAATCAAAGATGAACTTATCCTTTTCATCTTCCATCCATTTTCTTTGTGGCTTAATGACTTTTGTTGTGCTATCGATGGACGATGTGTAGCCTTCAAGGATGGACTCCCAGACTTCAAATTTCATGGACATAAATAAGCCTTGCATTCTTGCCTTTCAATTGTGAATTAAAACCCATAGAACATCAATGGCTTTATGTATGAAGTCCCTTCCATTGTTCACTCTTGAAAGTTAATGTAGAGCACAAGAGTATTAGGCTATGATACCACTTGAGGATCATAGAACTTAGGAGGAGATGAATAAGTTTGCCAATTAGAAATTCATAGCCACAAAAATCACAATAAAATTTAACGTGTTTTTTAAACTTGGATAGTTGACACTCAAAGAGTAGTTCACTTGCACACCTCTAGACTTTGTTCTTACAAAAGTGGTTTGAAGGGAACCATATCCTATATAAGCTCTAAGCTCCGGTCTGAAGTGTTTTGTCATCATAAAACCACTCAACTCTGTAGGGTCCCAATAAGCTTAGAAAGTAGTTTAAAGGATTCTACAACCTATAAAATATGACCTCTACTCCAAATTATTTTGATGTTGTACAAACACTCAATCTCGTAGGATTCCAACAAGCTCAACAATGATGTCTTCCCGCATGAAGTACATCAATCCCAGCAGGGCAATAAGAGAGAAACAAAAATACAAGGAGAGAATGTAACTCACTTTACAAATCCCTTGTACTTTGAGGCATAATTCATAACCAATCAATCAAATAATTTTACAAATGAAGTGCACAAGTACAACATACAATGATTACTTGAGAGAGATAGTTCACGCATAACACTTGCATAATACTCAAGAATATGAAGTCTTCTTATAGCCTTAGAGTTTCCAAAATCACCTCAGAAGTCATGCACTAGCTATCTAATGGCAAGTGTAGACATCTCCTTTGATATTGGAATGTCTCTCTAAAAATGACTTCAATTTTGGGGAGATGTCTCTTCTAACACAAAGATGTCTTCTCTTGAAAGGAGATGTCTGCTATTTTGGGGATATGTCTTCTCTAGGTATCCTCCATTTTGACCAAGACACCTTCTTTAGCTAGGAGACATCTTTTCTACATTTGAACTTTGACTTCAAATCTTTCTCTTGATCATTGGAGCATCTTCTTTTAGCTTGTAGCCTTCTTTACTTGTCGAAACTTCCTTGAGTTCTTCTAGTCTTCACTTAGATACCCTTGTACTTATTCATGATACCTTAAGTCCTTGTGGTCTCTACTTTGAGATTTCTTGTAGATTTCATTCTTTAAGCTCTAATTTATTCTTAGAAAACATCACACTCCCCAACATTCTATGTTCTCCATTTTCCTTAAGGTTTTGACATACCAAAAGGTCAACAGGTAGGCTTGTAGATTGTGTATACTTGACTTCTAGAAGAGGAAGTGCCATCTGCTAGACAAATCTACCATAAGTTTTATCTTTTAGTAACTTTTGATGCTTCTAGTGAGTATTGGAAGATATTTCTACTCACAGTCGCTTTCAATGTGTACAAACTTAGCTTTCAAAAGGAATGTATCTTTTCATAGCCAAATCTACCACTAAAACTTCCCTACTTATAACTCCCAATGGTTCTAGTAAGGACTATGAAAACTTGTAGTGACTTGTAGTGTTTGCAAACTTGGCTTTCAAAAGGAAAAGTGTCTTCCAATAATTGAATCTACCCTAAAACTTATCATTCGGTAACTCTCAATGCTTCTGGTATAGATTGTGCAAAATTATTATTTGTAGGGACTCATTGAATGTGTATACTTGACCTCTAGATGGGGAAGTGTCATGTGCTAGTCAAATCTACCATAAGTTATATCCTTTTGGTAACTTTTGATGCTTCTAGTGAGTACTGTGAGATCTTAGTACTCGCAGTCACTTGTAGTCTATGCAAACTTAGCTTTTGGTAGCTAAATCTACCACTAAATTTTCTCTATTAAAAACTCCCAAGGCTTTTGATGAGAACTACAAGAAACTGCTCCTCATAGTGGCTTGTAGTCTATGCAAACTTGGCTACTGGAAGGGAAAGAGCCTTTCAGTAGTTAAATATACTACTAAAACTTACCTTCTAGTAAGTCCTGATGCTTCTAGAGGAGATTATGTGAAATTGCTATTTGTAGTGGCTTGCAAGATATATATAATTAGCTTCTAGAAGCGGAAGTGCAAGTAGCAGTTTCTTGCAATCCTCATCAAAAGCATTGAAAGTAAATAGTAGGTAAGTTTTAGTTTTAGATTTGGCTATCGTTCACTTCCAATGCTTTCAGTGAGGACTACAAGAAACTGCTACTTGTAGTGGCTTGTAGTTTGTGCAAACTTGACTTCCAAAAGGGAAAGCATCTTTTGATAGTGAAATCCATCACTAAAAATTTTCTTTTGGTAACTCTTGATGCTTTTGGTGTAGATTGTGTGAAACTGCTATTCGTAATGGCTCACAGAATGTGTATACTTGGTACTTGTAAGAGGAAGTTCCATCTGGTAGTCGAATCTACTATAAGTTTTACCCTATCATTAACTTTCAATGCTTCTAATGAGTATTATGTAGTATTTTTACTTTTAGTTGCTTGCAGTCTATGCAAACTCTTCTTTCAAAAGGGGACATATCTTCTAGTAGCCCAATTTACCACTAAAACTTACCTACACATAACTCCGAATGCTTCCAATTTGGACTACAAGAAACTACTACTTGTATTGGCTCACATTCTATGCAAAATTATCTTCCATAGGGTAAATACCTTTGAGTAGTCAAATCTACTACTAAAACTTACCTCTCAATAAGTTACGATGCTTTTAGTTTACACTATGTAAAACCAATATTCATAGGGACTCATAGAATGTGTATTCTTGAATTTAGGAAGACAAAGTGTCATCCTCTAGTTGAATCTACCACAAGTTTTAGCCTTTTAGGAACTTCCAATGCTTCTAGTAAATACTACAAGAAACTAATAGTGGCTTGCATTTTGGATACAACCTTATGCTAGTAGTAGTGTTACGTACTATCTTTTTAGGTGATTTGAAAAGGATAGTAATTATAATTTTTTACATCTAGCAACATAGGTGTGAGTGGCATGTGAACATAGTTTCTCACAGATTATTTTAATGTTATCTTTTTAAACATATATTTCAATAAAGGCTACTCTTGTAGAAGACATTCCATTTGAAACTTTTAGAATGTGAAAGATTTTATGTATCTAAGGAACCACTTCTATGGAATAGATTGGACATTATAAAACTTCTAGAATAGAGTTTGCAAATAAGATACCGAGTTTGCTTCTATTATGCACATATTTGTTTGTATAATACTTGATAATACTATCTCAGTTATTGATATGTAGGATACTTTGGTTATTCATGTAACTTAGTTTGTAAACTCCTTCTAGAATGCAAGGAAAACAAGAGCATGTAGGTTTTTGAGAAACAATGCGGCAAAAAAAATATAGGACTTGTCTGAAGAACATTTTTTAAAAAATATATTCAATGGTCATATGTCTGACAATGCATTTGATTGGATATATAAAGAAAGAGTGGTAGATTTTATTGATGGTTAATAAAAGAATGAGATCTTTCCTTGAAAATCTTTCTACAAAACTAAAAATCAATAAAACTAGATAAAGGAGATTGGATCATGAGCAAACCTCTACAATAGCTAGAAATTGTAAGTTATACACAACTATTTCATGTTCATCCATTTACATTTTATAATATTAAGATTCACAGTTTATAATACTATGATCCTTCTTTGAATATGATCTTTATATTAGTTATCACTGCAAGTATGGGCTGAATGTTACTACAAGGATAATACCCATGGAAGGTAGAAAATGAAATAAGACCAAAAGAAAGATGAGATGTGAATGTCATTTCATAGTTTTCTATATATGAGGAGCGAAACATGTTGCATGTATTATATATAAAGAAATCAATCATGGCTTAAGGCTTACTTCCATAGCTTGCTAGGTCTCATGGTAGATAGAAGAAACTCACAATCCATACATATTTTCTCTAAGGTACATCAAAAGATACTGTGTTTATGGAAGGAAGGATTTCCAATATATCTAATCTATAAGAGGTATATAAAATATATTTTTAATAAAGGGTAGGAGTTTTGGCTATTTAGAAAAAGGGATATCTTTCTTATGAAAAAGGAGATTTACAACATTTGCAAAGATGTTACCCTTGATTATAAGAAAAGTGAGCATGATAAAATTAACCATGACTAATTTTTTGTTTTACTACCAAGAAGAAGACCTACAACAAGGTGTTCCATTGATCATTGAGTTACAATCAACTTGGATGCTCAAAAAGATGATACCTCTGTTTCAAAGGAGTATCCTAGCAATGGATTTGACTTTTAACATTAACAAATATGGTGTAAGTTTAAATTTGGGGTTTGATGAGTGGTGGGTACCCCCTACGCCCAACCATACGAATTACGAGCATTCACATACAACTTGATCGAATTCAATGGATGGGACTAGTTGTGTTATCTATATCATTAAGCATTGATCACAATTCACTATCTTCCCACTTGGACTAATGGTAGCTTTGTCACATATCATTTAGTCCAAAGTGAGGCATATGCTTATTGATGTTATTTGGCCTTATGCTACTCCTAATGATAATATAAAAATCAATTATTTAAACTAATTACAATAGAAAATAAATGCTAAACTAGCCTACGAGCAATGACTGTTCATTTCCAGCTTGTCGTACATGTTCTCGACTCATGTGTCCAATATTGGGATTACCAAGTGTTATGCTACTAGGTGGCTGAAGAAATAACATTGCTGGGATTACCAAGCAAATACGTGTTTACACTCGAAATTGGTCATGCTTATTTCGTTAATTCATTAATATGCCTGAAAACATAAATATTAACCAAGTACATGTAAAGTAAATTGCATTAAAGTAAATATTAATCTATTCAAAATGCTGCAAGGTTTATCAAGAAGTTCATCTTTATTGTCATTCACATTAAAGTGTCTAAGTACATCATTGCTCAAATAAAGATCCATACACTTCTCAACTCTTACTACAAGTACTTAGAAAATATTCTAACTATTACGAAAACAAACTACAAGGGCCTATCTACTCTATGAACTTAATGATGTCATAAATGCAGTGGGAATGTACATTTATATAAACAAATTAGAAAACTACATCAATGCATATGCATCAATGCAACAAACCATGCATTGATGCAACTATGTTAATGGGATTGCATCAACAAGATTGCATTGACGTCATCAAATGAAGATTTATCATACCCTCACCAATGAATGAAAAATTATCCTCAAGTAAAAAAAAGGAGGAACAAGCTCTTTACAAAATTTTTGGAAGGTATGGAATTATTAACTTACTAACTAACACACATTGACTTAAGTGATGCTGAGTGCCCAAGTGTATAGATTTATAAATTTTACAAAAATAGGTATTCATCAAAATAAAATTGATCACCTTCATAAAAATTGATAGCAAAACCCCTCTAGTATGAAGAAGAGGAGAAAATCACATGGTCCAAGGTGGTGGAGGCTTTTGAGATGTCAAAGGATCTTCTCCTGCCTCTAATGCACATGGCTGCTATGGTTGTGCTATCCGGATGTAGCTATAACTACTAGTGGAAGATAGAAAGCGTCAAGAAATGCTTGTCTTTCCCCCCTTACTCTAGGGATCGTACATGATCCACATAGCATCACTAATGTGGGCCAATACGAGAACATCCCATAAACAAGGCATTGCAGGGAACAGTGCTTTCGTGTTGACAAACCAAGTTGCAAATTATTTATGTTCAACATTGAACATCTTGATAGTATTTTACAACTCTTGGTAGTCATTCGTTCTATGAGCCAGGTTTTCAACTATTGACAGTTGATTAGTGAGGTTCTCTCTGAGAATATTGAGTTCAAAAGTTGTCATTTATAGCTTTTACTTTGTCTCCTTATGATGCTTGAACTCTACCTCATATAATAGGTACAAGCTAGCCACTTGCTTCTCCAAATCCAACCTTGGCCTTCTAGTTATCGACATTGCTAAGTTTTCATAACAGAGGTTCATAAGCTCCATGTACTCCATCATCTCTTCAATGTGTGGCTTCTTCAAGTAGATTGCTACTTTATTCTATGGATTTAGTTCATCAAAGATGGGTTGCCACATGTTTCCTCCTTGTTGTAGCTACTGGAGGGCCTCATTCACCTTGGTCTTCACTAGCTTAATCTCCTTTTCATTTCTTTCCTTTTGAAGGCTAGCCTAGTCCCTATAATGGTTCTTGACCCTTTCAAATTAGACGACCTCATTTTTCTAGGTGAATTTTGATTGCAAATTTTTGGTGAAGAGCATAGACCTCCTTCATTAAGAGATTGTGATTCTCCATAGCCAACCTCCTCAATTTAGTGTTTACCTTGAAAAGCATCTCCTGCTATTGTCAAATGAATTTTACCATTTGATCTTTTTGTATCTCTAATTTTTGCAAGCAATGGTTCTCTTGGGTTAGAATGACATTCTCGTGGTGAATCTTTGACAAGTCCTTCTAAATGTTATAGACAATGGTATCGGCTAAGGACTAGTTGAAGATTCTTAACTCCTTTATGTACTTAGCCTCATGAAGTTTTTTTTTTTTGAAGCTACTAAAAAGTCTCATCTCTAGTTATAGCTTGGCTAAAAATAGGTGATTAGCAAGACAGGCTCTCAATTCCATAACCTCAACATCCAAACACCAATTTTTAGTAGTGGCTACCTCAAGTTGGGCATTGGCAATTAGGAACTTGTCCCTAGCCTCAAGAAGCTCTGACTAGTTTGCTAAGATGGTTTTCAAAAGATCAAAGATATCTGGAACCAGTTGCTCAATTCTCACTAGTCAATCCAACAACTCCTCATGTTGGGCTACATTGAATCTTCCACTTCCTACTATTGTGGATACCTGCATGTCCCTACATATAACAACATCTGGCACAAATGTTGTAGGAGCATTGAGTGCTTCTGCCACTCTATCAACTACCACCTTTGCCACTACTTCCTACCCATAGTGCTACATCACCAAGACAATTGCCCCCTCACCCTCTTCTAGGCACACCAAGAAATTAGCAGCATTTCTAAAGATCTCTGGAAACTATTGCTATCTAGAAAGAGACATTGTTACCTTTTAGGAACTAAGATTTGATCCCATGGGCACCTACATTCTTTGGATAGAAAACATTGATGTTTATCCCTCCATCCTATTAATGAATCTTGCTACATCATTAAGATGGATCAACATGAATTTGTAGATAGAGGATTCTCCACCACTCAATCCTACTTACTGCTACTATAGGAGTTGCTCACAGAGTTGGTGCATGTGTTTAATGATAGCTTGGGCCTTCGGTGTTGTTTCATGAGTGGGTGGTGATGGTGGTTGCTCCTCTTTCTTACATCTTGATAAGCATCTTATCTTTCATCATTTACACCCAAGAGGTGATAGGAGCATGTTGCAATGTATCATTGGCATAGCAAGCTATTTCTCCCCTTTTGCATAATTTTCAGATCAAGCACAAAAATGGGAGTGTGTTTCTCTCATGCTTATTTTCCTTCAAGTGTTTTTCTATCTCAAGATAGATTAGCTATGAAAGATTTACAAGATATTTTCCACTCAGAGTGGCACACGCATGGGAAGAAAAGACTCTTACCTTTCTTGGCCTTACCATCAGCTTGAGGTGGTAGGCTACAATATTGAAGTATCCTTACTCTACCATTGTGAGTGCATCATATTCTTTACAATTAACACCATAGCACCATTGGACCCACTCTTTTTTCACCTCTAGGTCTACTTGTGTTGAGATTTCTACCAATGTTGCTCCAGATTCTGGCAACCTAAGGGCCTAAGAGATGGCCTTCACTTAGTAAGACATACTAATCTCCTTAATTTTTATCAAGGCATCACCATGCTTATTGCTCTAGAAGAGATATTTTCTCCCATGTACCATTCTCCATTGAAGGAAATAATGGACCACATAGGAGAATTTTGCAATTGAGTTTTGACTACTTTTGGGGTGAATTCCAAGAAGGTACCAAAGTTAAGTTCTTAGAGAACCCAATGTTGAATTTCCTTAGCCATGATTTACCTAAGACATGCATCCATCAAGGTGACCTTAAGGTTTAACCTTGATCTTGGTGCCTCATCCTAGTGGGATTGCTCTATTTCAAGTTGTGAAATCTGATAAGTAGACTCCACTTCAAGCTCCTCTAGAAGAGGTCCCATTGCATGTATTTCAACTACCTAGTCCTAGGGTTGTTCTGATTGTTGGCCCCTTCCCATTCTAGGTTGCTTGTCCCATAGTTGGAATAGTCCCGCTTCCTGTCCATGCTTAGGTTAAGGTACCATCTATAATCACAACATGACCAAGGCTTAGAATTTGATGTATAACTTGGAACATTTGGATACCTTGTCTCATGGATCAATTACACCTGGCCAAGTTGTGATCATGGCAAATTAATCATTTTAATATTATTTTAATTAGATGGCAACCAAAGACTATTGGGAAGGATTAACTCTCATGAATTAGCAATTTTAATATTATTTTATTAGTTTGACCTTGTGGGAGTTAGAAAAAATTCAAAAACATTTTCGTCAAAAACCTAAGGTTTGTGGTTTGCTAGCAATGACACCAATGATGAGTGGTGGATACCCCCTACACCCAACCATATGAATTACAAGCATTCACATGAAGCCCGATTGAATTCCATGGATGGGACTAGTTGTGGCATCTAGATCCATAAGCATTAATCACAGTTCACTGTCTTTCCTCTTGGACTAATGGTAGCTTGTCATGAATGATTTAGTCCAAAGTGAGACATGATTATTGATGTTGTTTGGCCTTATGTTACTCCTAATGATAATAGAGAAATCAATTATTTAAACTAATTACAACAAAAAATACATGCTAAACTAGCCTATGGGTGATGAGTGTCTATTCCTAGTTTACTGTACACATCCTAGACTCACGTATCCACTACCGGAATTACCAAGCATTACGCTACTAGGTGACCCAAGCAATAACATTGTTGAGATTACCAAGCAAATACATGTTTATGCTTGAAATTGGTCACGCTCATTCCACCAATTCATTAATATGCATGAAAACATAAATATTACCTAAGTACATGTAAAATAAATTGCATTAAAGTAAATATTAATCTATTCCAAATGTTGTAAGGTTTATCAAGAAGCTCATCTTTATTGCTGTTCACACTGAAGTGTCTAGGTACATCAATGCTGGAATAAAGATCTGTACAATTCTTAACTCTAAAAGCCTCATTAGTTAGTGAATTCTTAACTCTAAAAGCCTCATTGATTTTAGAGTTGTTACTAAGAAGCCTCATTAGTTAGTGAATGCTTTCATGCTTGATGATTTGAAGGTAGAAATCAATGAACTAAGGTACTTCTAAAGGCATTTGAAAATATACCAACAATCACATTAGCTTCGATTGATGTTTCTTAACATGTGATAAATTTTGATGAATTATCAGTTCAATTTTTGGATGCTAGATTTTTTATGGATTTGGCATCTCTAGAAGGCATGGAGGAAGAACTTGGTAACCAAAGTTAGAGATTCCAATCACAGAAAAGCAATGACTAATCATCTTAATCTTTTTATGAATGAATGTAAAACTGTTGTGGATGTTGTTGAAATAAATAATTTTTTTGAAAATTTTAGTGAATTTTTATTTCTTATAATGATTACTAAAATATTTAGAATCATAGTGATAAACTTCTTGTTCTTTTCTTGATTTCTTATTATTATCTTTAATTATATTTTATTAAGGATGTATGCTAAAGTATTTTATGATATTTTCCATGCTCATCAACACACAAATAATGCTGTAAAGTCATATCATGGATTCTTGAAAAGGAAAATTTTAAGAGATATAAGAAATAAGAAGTACCAACAAATTGACTACCTTATATGAACCTTAATAAAGGTACAACTATATTATTGGAACAAATCAAGAATCAAAGTTACAATATATCTGGTAAATAAAAGAGTTAGAAAAATGAATAAAAAGTTGTGGAAAAAGGCTTTACAAATTCTAGATGTTAATTATGTCCAAGTTGTGGAAAAGAAAGATGAATATGTTGTACAAAGTTAGAATAGCATGAAGTTGGATACTTGGCATAAGGTTTCAAAAGTGTTTTCTTTTGGTATATCTTGGTAATGCAAATGGTTTGGCCTTGGTCATTTTTGCAACCACTCAATGAAAGTTCTTATAATGTTGAAGGGTCTTAGCAATGCATTTAAGTTCTTCTTCCAAGATGGGTTTTATAATTCACATATACCTATTGAACTAAATCCATTCAAGCCACATCAATTTCCTAGTTATGAAGATGTTTCAAGATTAGAAATGACACCAAAGACATTGGGATCAACTAGCCAATTATCCAATAATAATAAGGTGGACACGGTACATAATTCAAATCACTAAATGAAGTAGGATGAAAACAATGGAGATGCAAACTAGAAAACTAAAATGCCTAAGCTCAAAAAAGCTTTGAAAAATCTGGTGAAGTCATTACCCACATATAAGTAGAGTAGTTTGGAATTAGAAAGACATCTTGAGTTATTGGAATCAAAGTTTCTATATTCAAGTAACTTGGATGGATTGGTAAGAGAAAAAAGATTATGAAGTTGGAATAGCCCTTCAAAGTTTCTAGAGAAAAAACTTTCTAGTTAAAAATGTCTTTAAAAACTATTTAATAAAGGTAACAATATTATTTAATTGGTCAGAGGTGATTTTGAAATTAATATATATCATGTTCAATTCATTTTTATCAATTAACATTTTTTATTTGCAAACTGGAGTAAAGGTAGCTAAGAGAATAAAGGGTAGTCCTCTACTTCCCAATCTACTCTAAACAAATATCATCTTTGATGTTTTTTTGATGAAACTATGATTGCAAGAGCATCTGTATTAGTTATCGATTAACAAAAGGCATGTTTCTTATCACCTTCTATTTGGAAAAACTTTGTTGTCTATCTCTTAAGAGTAAAGAATATTAAAAACATCTTATTAAGGAAATTTGTAGTTAAACAAAAAGTCCTATGCAAAATTTTCTTATTCTATACATGTTACATTGACGATTATGCTATATTTCACTAAGGTTTTCTACTATTAAAAGAAAGGAAATATTTTATGATTTCTCATTCTAGTGAATAAAGATAAGTTTAATATCATTTTTTTGTAATTTGTAATACTTCAAATTAAGTGTATTAAGTAAACTACGAGTTTCCTACATCTCGCATTTAGTTGCAATTGACAAAAGTTATAAGCTTGGGTGTGGCATGTATCTCGCATGTTAAAGTATTGTATGAGTATATGCGAGTCACATACACTCGTAGCAAACAGAGAGAGTGCTAGTGTAACCGAGTCACATACTCATGAAAACTGGGAACATCAGCACATTGATTCTCTTTCTTAAGATAGTGCAAAAGCCTACGATGTGCATGACAGCATAGTCCCATTTTGAACGTTGGGAGGTAACTTCGAGGTACAAGGCTCATTGATTTTTAATTAATGTTGTGAAGGTGCATAGACATGCAATTCATAGTGCCACAAAACTCTAGCCTAAAAAAACCATAGTTGTTGAGAACAAGCAAGTTGCATATTTTATATGTGATCCACATAATTTTGTTGCTAGATATTGCAACTCGTAGATTGATGACGTAACTTACATTTTCAAAAAGCTATGAGTTTTTTACGACGCACATATTTTTGCATCATGTCCCAAAATACAAAAAAAAAACATTAGTTCAAATGCGCAACAATGACATTCAAATGAGTGAAGTTGCTCGCAGGGAGTCACAATATGAGAATGAGGAGGTAGCAGGAGAAGAGTAATAGTTCACTAGTTTTGTAGCTAGTTTATAAGTGGTCTGCATTGATGATAGGCATAGGTACATTGCTCTATCTCCAAATATTTTTCTGGGATTCCTATGATTACTTATTTTTTTTATAAGAATTATTTTCTACATGTATACAATGATAATAAAATGCATAGTATAGGATTTTTACATCTTTAAAATTGTTTGTTGTACATGGACTATCTCTAGGGACATTTCAGCTATAAATCCTTATCATTCATGTAGGAAATCTTTAAATTTGAAACTATGACTAATATATATTTAAATTTGAAATACTAAGAGACTTTGTAAGATCATAAAAGAGGGATAAATTAACATAAAAGACATAGGCTATAGACCATCCATAGAGAAGGTAGATTGATAATGTCTTAAGAGAGGAGATAATCAATGTATTAGATGAGTAATAGTACAATATATTATTTTAGCATAAATGAGAAATCAACATTATCAACATTAAAAATTTTATACTTCCAACTAAAAAGCATACAAATTACAAAGTAGAAGCACCAAGCTAATGTTATAGCCTTATAAAATACCTCAAATGGCTAGTTTAAACAAAGGATAAATATCAAAATGATAATATAACTTTTGCTTATTCAACTACTTCTTAAAGTCAACACCTATATTACCTTATAGGTAAAAACAAATAGGGAAGGTAGTTTATAGATATAGTACCAAAAATTAATTATCAATACTCCTGTAACCATTTTTTAATCAAGCATTGGATTGCTTAACAAACATACACATGGGTTGCTAAATTCAAAGAGTTAGTACAAAACAAAAAACAAAAAATAATCATATATTAATAAGTCAAAACAAACAATTACTAATTATTATCCTAAGACAATCAATTACTAATAGTTATAAGATGTTATAGCAAAAAAGATGCAAAAGGTAGGCTAAGACAATTAGTTACTAATAGTTATAAGTTATTATGTTTTAAATTGTAAATAAATTACATGGTTGACCAGCTAACTAGAATATAAAAATGTACTTTCAAATCTATTTTTATGATTTTTGGACTCTTAGAAATGGTAACATTAAACTTGTTTGATAGTTGTAAGAAGCCATGTTGAAGAAATATTAAAAATTAAACTTGTTGGATGGAACTCAACATAGAAATAAATGTTGTCATAGCAAAAGGTAATCATTATGAAGATGGGTGGACCATTCCTAAAGGTTGGATAGGTTGGAAGGCAATGATGATAATGCTAAAACATAATTTCACAATAGAAACAATAACATATCTTGCATGATAATGTTTAGTACTTCTAAAGAAAACTGTTTCCAATATTTGAGAGTCAAGGACTATTGCAACTTCAAATTTTCAAATTTGACATCCCAAAAATAGTTATGCCTTACCTTATTTTGGTTTTGAAGTATATCCATTGCTTTTCTATTATACTCTGAATGTAAATTTTTCCAATATGACACCTGATAAAATCATGGAAACAAAAATAAAAGGTTACAAGCTTAATTCTTTTTGTAAATTTATCTATATATCATATTCACCAAAGTACCTTATTTTCTACTTTTATCCATGGAGGAAAAAGATTACATTATCCTTTTTCTTTTTTTTTTTTTGCTTATGTAATTGAAAGTTAAGAATTGGAAAAGAATGCACTTGGATTTTATTTTTTAATTTCTTGAATTAATTGATGTGGATATTTTTATGGTCTCTTTAACATTGCCTAACAATGATGCTATATTGTATTTTTGTATTTGCATAGAGGAATGTCATCATAGGCTAATAACAAAAGGAGATCTAATAGAGTCTAGGTGTAAGAAGGGACAAGATAGGCACAGAGTAGACATTAACCTATCTCTAAGGCTATTTCATGAGATACTACAATAGAGCACGAGAAATATTGGTATGCTCAAGAGAGAATAGCACCAGAGGAGTGGCAACAAAGAAAGCTCAAGCTCATATTAGTGCCTTTATAGGTTCCAAGGGACTTTTAGTCTTTACTATAGCTAGTTTGTCCTGAGATGCTTTCCAAGCATGTCCAACACCATCTCAAGTTCATCATCATTAGGGGTTCTAATTTTTATGAGGAGGAGGCACGTAGGTTTTACATAGCACACCATCAAGAAGCATTAGGCTCCAAGGTGGTCCAGTTTTCCATTGACAGAGCATCTCTTAGGATAGGCACTTCATATGTCAGTTGATCCATAGAGGGAATATTTTGCAACAACAACTATAGAGAAAAAACATAATTATTAAGGTGCTAAAGGTGGAGACTGATGAGACTAGATGGTCTTAAAATAACTTCTTCTCATACCAAAGACTTATTATTAGGGTAATTCACACAAACCTCTTGGCTATCATGCATCACACTCATGTGATGTTCTTTGCCTTGATAGTCCTACTAGATTTAGAGGGAGATTGTTTGTTAAACTATCCCCACATTATACTAAAGAGGATGGAGATCCTCAATAGATATGGATCAACAAATCCTTTCCCTTTGCTTGTGTCTATTCTTTTTAGGCATTGGGAAATTCCACCACCTAAGGTGAATGACAAAGAAGTACAACCATTTGATGAGGATCAATTACATCATTTCGAGTATGCCTTTTATACCCAGCAAGTACCTCAAACATGACTTAATGATCTAATTTGGATCCTTGATCCATGTGTCCTAGATGATGGTTGAAAGGCTAGATGGGATCACCATTATGGTCACACTAAATAGATGGAAGTCATTCATATTCATCTTGACCAACAACAATAGTAGTGGGGAGATGGCACAACCATGTTTGCCTATGTAGAGGTAATGGAGGATGAATGTTATGGAGTCTGAGATGCATCAACATTTTGGATGGATGGAGAGCAGACTACCCACCTTGCCATCAATGTTCAAACAGTAGCTAAATACTCTTTTAAATAGTTGTGAGCATTGTGAGGGTTCTTTAGTTTAGGGGAGATGAAGGAGATTTCTAACCTAGAGTTGATGGGCATGGTTACTTTAGTACATGACTCAAAACTAGGACCATTAGGAATAGTTGGGATGAATGAGAATTTAGTTAATAAGGTTAATGATAGGGTCACAAAGACAGATTTTATGGAGATTGATGCTAAGAACCTAGTGGATTAGGACACCCATGTAGCAAGATTTGGATAGACCATTGCATCTATGGATAGAGTCATAGTTGACTGTAAATTGTCTTTTTTTAATTAAGATGTCCATACTTTTGATACTTTTGTAGGTAAAGGTTGATACATATGGTGCTTTATTTAATATGAATCTTATGAATAGATGCATGCATTTTGGGTAAAATCTTGTTGATCTTATTTACTTTATTATTTAAGTAACATATTATCATTATTATTTTTAATCAACCTAGTCTTTTCATTTAAAATAGTGATAGAATTCTTTCTAATTAACTTTCAATTTGATTTTATGTCTCAACATATCCTTTGGAATCTAATCTATGAATTGCAATTCACAATTCATAAAGCATATGCCTAGAGGTAAGACACTTGATTTCAAGCCTCAAGGTCACAAGTTTAATTCTTGTTGATAATTCTTTAGAACTTTTTTATGTTGAAATGCACTATTTACATTTCACTTATTTTGAGTACTAAGGCCATACCATTTCTTTCTATAATGGCTACAACTCTAAATCTTTTGTATTTTATGGAACTATGAAATCCTATGGATTGCAACCCCTTATAGTGCATAAGATTTCATGAAGTTGCAAGTTACATGTCTCTTGCGGATGAGCAGAGTAAATGTAAAACATCAATGCTAGAACATGCAAGTCGCAGATCATTTCAAAAGAAAGACATAGTGCTAGTACACTACAACTTGCATGTTTGTGGTAGTTTAGGCCAATCAATGCAAAATAACAATGCAAGGACATGCAAATCACAAAGAATGGCAACATAATAAATAGTGCTAGTATACTGTGACTTTCATGTCCATCATAGGTGAGACTAGTGAGCAGAAAATATCAGTGTGAGGACATGTATCTCATAGGGAATTACAGATCATCAAAATAGTGTAGGTTCCATATGACTAGTATGTCATCGCATCTCTAAAATTTGTAGTACAAAAACATGCAAGATGCATGTCATTTCATTTCTTAAAATAGTGTGATGTCCTTCCTAATGCATGTTATTGTAGCATAAACTTAAAAGTTGTAGGAACATGCGAATTACAATCTAAGTATAGAAGGCAAGGTCATGGGAGATGCATGTTTTCATACTTTCATTTTGAAGGAAACAATGTAATAAAATGCAATTCATGAAATCTCACAGTGTTCAACAATGCTAAGGTGTGAGTGAGATGTGACTAAGAGGGCATGACATCTTTTTGAAAATTTAAATTGTATTCTTTGCACTTACCAAAAACTAATTTCAAGAGTATTCTACACTATAACACAACATGCAGTTAATGTATTATTGTATTACTACGTATATTGAGGCCAACATGGAAATCACAAATCATCACCTAATAAGTGTATGAATTAAATAACTAGCATCTCCCTTAAATTAAGATGAAATAGTTATAGGAGATTACAATTAAAGTTTTGCCCCTTAGAAAGTTAAAATTTAAGCCAAATATATAAATGTAAAGGTAAGAAGGATGATCAAATAATAATTGGATGTATATAGAATATGGAACATGTAACACATATACAAAAGATAACTGACTATATATTATTAATTATTTTACAACATTACAAAAGAGATGTGTTACAATCAAATAGCATCAAAATTGTGGAATGCCTGATGCACCATGTTTGTTATCAATTTTAGTTACATTTTAAAATACAAATGGACCATGTTCACTATAGTTCTCATTTAGTAAATGCTGCAGACACATGTATTTCCAAACTTGATCAACTGCTAGAGAACTTAGGATTTTCTATATCATAGTTTTATGATAGGTCAAAATAGACTCAGTAGTGAAATTCATATCTTTGCTAAATAAAAAGTGATGCATATACATTAATGTATATATGTCACAATCATATCCATTTTCTTATCTAGGAATACCTTCTATGGTCATATCCCTTCAATTCCATTATGCCTAGACATAGTATAGAATCACCTTCGAATAAATGATCTATAAAATTTAACAACAATTTTTAATAGCAACAAAATGTTATGAAGAAGGTAAGGAATCATATACTAATACTTTTTTGTAGTTATGTATACAACAATGAGCTCCCAATCCCCACTAGTATTCAAGGGATGACATAACAATGAGTGGCTAGATTGCAAAAACTCCTCCCAACAAGTTTTATCTTTGAGCTCTTTTACAATATCTACTTCTACAGAAAATTTATCAAATTCTCATTCAAAAAATGTGCCACTTTCAATATTTTCAACATGTCTTTTAGTGTCTTTTTTTAATTTAGTTCTTAACTAGTTCTTCTAACCCACTTCTATCTTGCTCTTGAAGGAATTTGCATAACATTAAAACATACTATTGAAGATGAAATATTTTGGATTTTAATATTCTTTGCAAACATAAATTAAATTTTGCAGTAGCTTCAAGTGCATGATATACACATCTATGATGTCATCATCAATCCATTGTTTCCACCCATCTTGATACACAATCTTGAAAGAGAATCTTGTGGCAACAAATGGAGCACAGAATGTACTCACAAGCTCTTCATCATTAAGCATAATACTCACTCTATCAATTATTTCACATTAATATATTAATGTATTGTAATTCATAAAGGCATCATCTGCATAAAATAGAAAAAAAATTTAAACAAACAAATGAACCAGAAACATCACATTAACATTATTCTAGTGTATTCTAGATGCAAAATTTCAAAGTCTAACAAACTTGCTTCTTTATTAAGATCACTTGTTCTTTGTTGTTTTATTTATTTAAAACAAATAATCTTCTCATCACTTTAGTGTTGGTATTTTATGCAAACCTATTGAAAACATTTACAATAAGAATGTTAAAAAAATTAGAAAACCCTAGAAATAAATAAAGAATATATAGAAAGTGCATAGTATCGTATCATCATAAAAGCCTTTGCTAATGTTTCTTGCCTTAGGGCAAATGTTCTTGGATACATCATTCCTAACTACCACTACATTTGTTAACAAGTTAATTTCTTTATTTAGTGCTTTAATTTTTTCACCTATTTTCTTAGTTTGTATAATTAGCTAGTCAATGCAACTATTCCCATGAGCTACAAACTTCTCTATTTTAGCGTTTAGTTGATTGTTTGCTTCTATGAAGAGGAACTTGTTGGATTTTAGCTCCTCCATAACATTCCAAAGTGTTGCATTAATTAAATAATAATTACATAATATCTCAACAACATTTTATAACTTGTTCTCAATTGCTTTAGGAAGACATTTGTCATGATGGTACATATCTTGTAAATACATTTTATCATCCTCTTTTAAAGAACATGTGATCTCAACTCTCTTCGACAACAATGCATGCTTGGAAATGCTTTTTGGATCTAACTTCACTATTTCCTAAAGTTGGATTGGGATAACCTATATATGTTTTTCTGTAACAATTTTTTTAGAATAATTGAAAAACCAAGAGACTATGTAGTATCATCTAGCTACCATGAGCTTACACACTTCCTCATCTTAGACATTATGATCACTAAGATATCAAAAGAAACACCTTCATTGTTATCCAATACCCACATGAGTACAGTTGCATTATTAAATATCTTTGTTTTGATTGCTTTCACTGGATATAAAGACCAATGCATAAATTTGAAGAGAAATAATAACTCTAGATAAAAATTTATGTTCTCTTTTTTATCAAATTTTTGTGCATACCAAATTAAGTGAATTTCACTTTTATTCCACATTCAATTCTTGATAGCTAGCTCATTGCTACATGAAACTTGTATGATACCTGCAATGTCATTTGCATTAAAGGTAAAATTTTGATCTTGTACAATGGCTTGTAGAGTACTTACTGCAACAAATACATCATTAGTTAACCATTCATAAAAATTATAAACAACATCTTTATCATAATAGCATTCCATTGTCATTCAATGATACATTCCTAGTATCTTTAATATCTCAGAAAGAATAAATATTTTTGAAAACTCCAAAATATTTTGAACATTATGTCCATATACTAAGGCAATGCTTCAATTGGGAAATTTAAATCAAATTTATAATAACATAATGCTAAAAAATTCATTGACAAGTCAATTACAATAATTTTGAAATAATTAAAGTTTAAGAACTACATGTACTCATGTGGAAGATTGCTTTTGTTGGTCCCTATAACTTTTATTACATTAATAATTGTACAGAACATGGATAATAGAGCCCACTATCAATTCAATGTTCAATAGATAAATAGCCTATCATCAAAGTTTTGCTACATAAAAATAACATTATTAGCAAACATTCTAGTTAATGTAAGTATTTTGTAGGATACCTTAAGAATTCAACATCATGCATATAGACATAATGGAATTGCATCAAATCACTATCAATGATCAAATATTAAAATAATGGTAATCTTACCAATAAAATATGAGTTATCAACAATCAAATAATAAATAGAAAGATAACTTTAGAGATATCAAAAATTAATTTCTTTAATGCCTACACCCAACCAAAAAACGAATCCTTTTCCACCTAAAAAAGGAACATGAGGCCATCATTCTAAATGATGCATCTAAATATTACAATCGGTTAAAAGTATTGTTTAAAAGTCATGGGTCTATTGCAATTAACTTATGCTAATATATATAATGGTTTTGCAAAAAAAGCATGATTGAATTAATGGAAGAAAACTTAGGAGGCTACAATGTTAATAGATAATTTAAAAATAGAGATAGAACCTTTTATATGACTAATTAAAAAACTATATAACTACAAAGTTTTATAATTTATGGTTGTTCTTACATACTATCCCTATAAAATTTTAATGGTTAAAATAGTTTATAAAAATCAAGTTCACTAGAGAACAATGCTTTCTTAAGAATATGTACTGAACTCTAATTACACTTCAAACAATCTTCAATTTTTTGTTGGTGGCTAGATTTTGTTATCGATTTATGCTACAAAATAGTTTAATGGGAGAATATGGTTTATAACAAAGCATCCTTTCAATATTACAATGAAAAGGTATTAATGTTGGCAAATCTAAAGCTATTGCATCATTTTAAATCAAAATGCGAAGCACATTCACCATCACATTTACTAAAGATGACTATTTGCAGAAACACTATATTTTCATTATTATGTTGATAAATATTTACACTTATTTGATAAGATAAAACATAAACACTTTTTCTAGAAAATAACACCTACTAGATATTAAAAAAAATTCAAAATTTTGCTTACCAAGGATGCCAAAATAAATAAGATGGAATGCTATAAAGAGAACTCAATTTCTTAATAGCCATTAACTAGAAAATGCAGTATGTAATACATCACAATGGTGCTTAGCTAGAGCTACAAGAAAAAAAACAAACTACCATGATTTCTTATGCAATTATACATTAATGTAAAACTATACCTAAATCATCTTCAATAAAGTAAGTAATCAGAGATAACAAAAACCCAAAACCTTGTAGTGAATGAGAGTAGTGACAACAAGGAGAGATCTTTCACTACGGTATTGGCAAGAAAAATAACCAAGAAAACAAAGAAAACATCTTACCAGGGCTGCTACTAAAAGTTCTAGATAGTTGTAGGGTTTCATGTTGAATGGCGCTACTAAGCAAAGAGAACACTAGGGAAAAGGCACCTAAATTTTGAAACGGTATTTTATGGAACATTTGGTTAACTACATATTCATATGCAAAGATGGCTCTATTCATGATGGGCATGCCATGGCTATGCAGTTAAGAACACATTATGCTTTGGTATGGACGTTCATGTACATAAAATACAATTGGGTATTTAATTCCTAATGAGGCCAAACATAACCTTTGTTGTTCACACAACATGTCACCTAGCATCCATGTTAGTTGTTAAAGGCTTTATCAATTCCATAACTAATAGTATCATTGTGTAGCGTTCATGTCTATGCTGATAGGATTTATCAATTTTCTTCATAAGTTATTACTACAGCTCATGTATGTAAATGAGAAAACTTGTCAACATTGTTGTTACAGGTTAGGGATAAAATTTAAAGAGCTCCTCCTACTTCGATGTGAAAGGTGATTTTGAAGTTATCTTTTTGAGTATAAGGTGATTTTCAAGTTACCCTTTGGGAAAATTTTTATCCTTCTTTCCAATGATAGAATTTAGCCTTTAAAAGCATAATTGACAAACATTCTAACTTATTGGGGGAAAAAATTTATTCATATTTTAGCTTTAAAGTACAAAAAATATTTAATATAGCTTAACAAATTAATTCATTATAAAAATATTTTAATTTTGAATAAATAAATTTATAAAATTATTAATTATAATTATTGAAATACTAATGTGACAAAAAATGTGATCTTATAGCATAAAAGGAATTTCTTGCTATCTTATACATGCTTAAGAGACTTTACAATGGATACAAAATTTTTGGAAAAGGTAATAATAAGATAAAAGACTTTGTGTAGTTCTGATACACACAAAGAGAGCTTTTAAATTTCCACCTTCTAGCTTCATCTTTTTAATTTTCACTTTCTAATTTCATCTTGTAAGGTTACTTTTTTAGTAACCTTCAACATTGCATCTATTAAAGAAAGATAAATTAAAATAAACCACTCAGAATTGATTAAATACTCACAAATTTTAAAAACATTTGGCATTAATATGTGACATTAATAAACAAAGATACCATTCTTAAATATTAAAAAATTATCATGTTTTTAAAATTCAAATTTTTATCTCCTACCTCTTTTGGAGATAAGATTTTGTTCGAACCTTAAGGAAATAAGGCAATAGTTATAAGTTGAAACTATGATTTTCATACCTTGTAGCATTTTTCTACCTAATGTTTAGTGGGCATATAGTGAGTTTAAGATCCTCCATTAAAGTTTTATCACTATAGTTAAATAAGGCATATAAGATGTAATCATTGGAACAAAATTGTACATAGGTAGAGCTCCAGGATATGATTAATGAAATGGATGCTGATTGAAATGCTACTATATATTTCCTTGAGTTTCTCAATCTTATAGGACCATATGGTACCATAGATTTCCCTGAGTTTAAGAAATGTTTTCATGTATGTGATAAGGACCAAAATTATTTTATCTTTGCTATAGAGTTGTGATATATTATGAGCAACTTTGGGAGAAGGTCATTGATAAAGAAATGGATGAAATGATTCATGAAGTGGATGTTGATGCTGATGGACAAATCAAATATGAAGAATTTGTTAAGGTTATGATGGTCAAGTAATGTTTTTTTTAATGTGTTGTTTGAGTTGGATTTTTAATAACTTACATAGGGTTAGAGTGCAATTTTATCCATATATAGTAATTTTGGAGAAATCCTAGATCTTGTATTTTTGTGTATGGGCTAAATAATCTCTCATTTTTCTTTTTATAGAATTTTAATTCTAAATTTTCTACTATGCTCTTGAGTAATGTATGGCAACATTAAAACATTTGTTAACTTGTTTGTAGATTATATTAATTTCTTAAGAAGAATGAAAATTTTTTATTCTTACCATTTGCCAAATGTATGTGTGTGGTGTTTTTATTTATTGTTCAAACTCATTTCCCCTTTATTTCTTGTTTCCTCTATTTCTACTATTGCACTTACATGAAATTTATTCTCATTGTATTAAGCATATATTATGCTAATTAGGATCCTATGGACTAAGAAAGAAGCCAACTAGGAGAGCTGCATATGACTTTGCATGGAAGGAAATATTTGAAAACTTTTTGATTATGCATTCATAGATATTGTAGATTAACAAAGAGACCTAATTTAGTAGAGAATTTAAGCCCTTCAGGCTTGACATAATTTTCTACAAAAATATGCATTCAAATTTAAAGAAATGAAAATGTTGCTAATCTAAGCATATACAGTTTCAAAAATTCATATTTTGATGTGCACAAGACTAACTTAATAAATATATCTTTCAAAGAAGGTTTGTAGGCTTTAGCTTATGAATTTTATTTAAAGCACATTAAAATTTGTTGAAATAATAAAAAGGAAACTCATGGTCATGGAAATAATATGAAATAAAAAAATACAAGTTTGCCAACCATTAAAGATCTATCATTTTATGAAAAGGTTCTACTTTATAATGATTTTGCATTAATATCTACATACATGTTCTATACCCTTATTTTTGTTAACAAACCACATAGTTAACAAGGCTACATGACTAAAAGATTTCAAAATCAAAAGACGAAAGATTGTAAGCATAACCACAACATAACAAATAAAAATATTGCATATAGACACCATTAACATTTATAATCACTATTTACGAATAAATAAGTTTAAGTTTAGACTATTTTATACATATTGTTAATATGTTCAAATAACCTTTATGATAATACCTATTATAGAAAATAAAAATTGTATCATATTCCTTTAATTATATCCAACTTTACAATCTACTTCAAACTTGAAATACTTAGAAAAAAATAAAAATAACTATATTATAACTATATAATTGAAATGAAAATAATTTTTTATAAAACTTAAACATACTTATATACTTTATAGATTGTCTAAGCTCATAGGTTTACAAAATTTGAATAACCTTCATATTTTAAAAATTTTATTTCATTTTACAACTTTCAATTCTTGTGGTCCTAACAATGATATGAACATCAACATATCCAATGTCTCAATTGATAAATTTGACCTGCAACTATATTATATTACATTTGACTTGGAAAATATTCTTTCACATACTATTATGCTTGTTGGAATTGTCAAAATAATCTTTTAAAGTTTTATTAAACTTTAAAAATATTCAATCCATTAACTTTCTCCACCACAATGTGATCAAGCTAATAGCATATTTTTGTTTGCAATTACTGTACAAGATGTAATGGTAAACATTTCCATTTCACCCATGCATTTTTCTGAATCAATAATTAGATTTGTTCTACCATCAAATTATATATATATATATCATTTATGTGTTTCCTCATCCCATATATTTTCATCATCATTGTAAAAATAAGGGCTAAAGAAATTTTTAGCATTAAATATAGGTAGATCTATGAACCTTTCTCTCAAACAAGTAATTAACTTCTTAGCAAAGGTATGAGATAGATTAACACAATCATCCTTATCACTACTTTCTATTATTTTAGGCATAGGTTGAAACTTTGTTGTAAATAATCATCCTTTGTGCTAGTTAGAAATTTAGGCACATAATGAGCTCCTCTATCAAAACTGACTGCTAAAAATATTCTTCATAATATCTCAATTATTAAGAAAAAAATCTTAACCAACTAAAGTTATGTCAATGTGAGTTTTTTGAAATTTCATATTTAATCTATTAATTTCATGTAGAACATTAGCAAATAGAGTTATACAAAATTTTACTTGATCCAATGCTATTAATTTGTATAATTTTATATCTTTTATTTCCACTCCTAAAGTAATGCGAGTATTACTTTTACAAGTCTTTCCATACCTTAGCCTTCAAAAAGCCAATAAACAGAATGAATTTGAAGCACTAAAAGATTTTACAAATCAAATAGATATAATAAGTCTTAAAATTTAGCATGGCTTTTAGGTGGACTTTCTAACCAAGACTAGATTTTAATTATAAAATTTTTTAACAATTTTAAATTTTGGAAATGGATTAGATGCCTCCCTATATGCAATGTAATGAATTAAAAAAACATATGGAATATCCTTAAGTAATTTACCAACCAATTCTTTATTCAAACCTCTTATGAAAGATTTCCCATGTTAACCTAATTCAATTATTTATTTCTTTGGTAGTGGTATTTCTACTAATAAATCATTTATTACATCAAACAAAACCTCAACAGTTTCATTCTTTACTTTGAGAAGTTTGACAAATGTAGTTACTAGAAGAACTTTTTGACCATATGTAAATATGTTATATAAATAATTTACTAGTGCTTCATATTCCTATTTGCACTTTTATCAAGTATAATTTTATAGATGAACTTGATCTAATTTCTGCTCTTAGCTTTTCTCAATAAAATTACTTTCAAGTAACAAAAACTTCTATTCTTGAAGTAACATTAGTATTTGTAGAATATTCATTTGTTGATAACATATTTGAATATCCTTAATATCTAAGAAAATCACATAATTCTTTGAATAAATCAAGCAGAAGATTTTTGACTACTATGTAATACATATTTTTCATTATACTAATTACCCTTGATTTTTTAGAATCTTTCATTAACTCAATATGCTTTGTTATTAGAACAAATGTTTTATCTGAGTACTTTGATAAGAAAATTAATGACATCCTTCATTAGCGAATGGTATATCTTTTATGTGTGATTTATACTTGGTATATAACAAGCATATGATTCTCTCTTCTAAACTTGAATCACAAATGAAATTTATTTAACTATGCTAAAATTTTCACAAAGGTTTAAACAATTTTTTTGGTTTCACCTTTTTTTCTTTCTTTAAATTACCTTCATCTTTAGTTTTGCTATCTATACCATTTTTGTTTTCTATATTGGATTCTATTATTTTCAGTTTTAAACATTTTCTAATATTTTATCTTTTTTTGGTCTACCAACTAGAGGCATAGTAGAAAATTGTTACAATATATGCTCATGATTAAAATTATAAACAAGCAAATCAAAATCATATAATGAAGTTACTATTTCAAATTTGAGTTAATTTTGTAGTCAATCTATTGGTAGGAGAGCCTTCAAAAATTAGAAGATAATGTTAACCAAGTTTCTATAATACCAAATAATAATCCAAAGAAAGAATAGGTTGGCAATTTTGATGATATAGAATTAATGACTTTAAAAAGCATAATTATTATTAAATAAAATGTTATATGAAATATAATTACTATGGATTAAGGAAATGTTAAATAGAATCTAATGACTATTGAATAATAAGGTTTGATAAAAATGAAGTTTCTAATAAATAAAAAAATTTTGAACTATTTGTTTTGGTCCAAACAATTATTAAGTTTTGCTAAAAAATT